>BLKR01000288.1:482500-515000 GCA_011170035.1 Teleogryllus occipitalis
CTCTGTGTGTGTCTGTCTGTCTGTCTGTGTGTCTGTCTGTCTGTTTGTCTGTCTGTCTGTGTGTCTCTGTGTGTGTCTGTCTGTCTGTCTCTGTGTGTGTGTGTCTGCCTGTCTGTCTCTGTATGTGTGTGTCTGCCTGTCTGTCTCTGTGTGTGTGTGTCTGCCTGTCTGTCTGTCTCTGTGTGTGTGTGTGTGTCTGCCTGTCTGTCTGTCTGTCTGTCTGTGTGTGTGTGTCTCTGTGTGTGTGTCTGGCTGCGTGGCAGTCTGGCTGTGTGGGTGGGTGTATGTCTGTGTGTCTGTCTGTTCTCTCGATTACACCATGCGTACAGTCTTTTCCAAATTCAAGAATCCCTGTCCATCTGGCTCTAGTTGAATCTTTGAAATTTTGAGAAACGTTCTTCAAATTGTCAGGTACTTTACATGAAGCCCCTCAGACGTTTTTAAATTTTCCTCATAGAAGGCTCCAATTTTTTTCTTTTAATTTGATGTTAAAATGGAGTATAATACACTTGTAATGGTGGCATAGGTCCGATTTGTAAGTTTATCTCTGAATTAAATTGGAAGAGATCGCAGATAGATTTTTCCTTTAAATGAAATTTGTTCTCCATAAATAGTTCTTTCATTAAGCTTATGTACATTTGTTTGAAAATGTTTGTAGTTTTCGTGCAATAGGGCGGGCAAAATTTGCAATTTCAAAAAATGTACAAAAACTTGATTTTCTCAAAAAATACTCCAAATTGTTTCATTCAATTTTTGGTGGGGGTTGTGCCAAAGGTACGCTATACGCTGACATAAGCGACATATAGCTCTTTTCTTTGTTTTTTCATAATTGCAAAACATTTTTCTTTTACTTCTCTCATGACGGCATTATTTACATTGGAGGCTATTTCTTCTCTTTATTTAACGCACATGTACTCATAAATATAATAATGTCAAATACATTTTTTCGAAAACTCGCATTTTCAAAAACCTTGAAATGACATTCTTGTAAAAAGGCTCTTTTTTAAAAAAATTTTATTCAAACTTTTCCAACAGATAGTGGTAATTGCAAAACGAAAATTTCTTATTAGGAGGAAGTTTTACTTTTTTAATGTTCGTGAAGTATGTTTTCGGTTCCACTGCTAAGAAACCGATAACTTTCCAAAATGTAAAAGAAAATGTACTTTAGGCGACGATAAATGGCAGCTGGCATGAAGATGAGGCAAGACCATAAAGCCAGTCCACGCCAAGGAAATTAGAAAACTTAATACGATAAAGTCTGTGCCATTCTGTAACAACTCTAGTTTTAAAATTTATTACTCTTCTTTCGACAATTGTCTTTTGTGGGTTTTGAGATAAAGAATCTTTTTTAGGATATGGCCATCCGTAAGTTCCGGTTAGTTTCTGAACTGTACTGAAGTGTTTTGATTTTCGTTCTATGGTTAAAGGATGGTATACTGGTGAGAAGGTACGAGGGAGAAGCCACGTTATAGCGAATTAAGTTTATCTTTCGGTAATCGTGATCCAATTCGCGGTCTGCTATTGTTTCTTCCTAGGTTTTATATTGCAGTGCAGAGAGCATTTGGTAGGTGGTTGGGATATTTTAATTTTTTTGTCAATGACTGCGTTAACATGGCGTTTCCAGGTGAGTCTTTTATCGAGGAGTACCCAGAGGTATTTTTAGGGGAGGTTGACCAAGGAATTTTTGTTGCTTGGATTAGGATTTCTGGAGGATTTTTGGGACTATGCAAATATTCTTATGTGGATCAATTCTAACTCTAATTCTGCGTCCATTTTACATAGTTATTTACGCTTTCTTGTAGGTGATCTTAAGCCACTAATATATCAGAGTTTGTAGCCTAAATTGCTACATCAACAGCGTATAATACTACGCAGTACAGCCCTGAAGAGGACCGCGATATGTCGGTCGAAACATCGGCACCCCAGCGTATAATACTATGTTAGCGTCTCCTTCAGATGGAATGTCGTGGTAATAATATTAAATAAATTGGAGGAAATGTCTGTTCCTTGCGGAACGCCTGCGTTGATTTGGAATGTTCTTGATGTTACATTGTTGATTTGAACAATAAATTCTCTATTAGAGATGAAACTTGTTAAGATTTTAATTAAATATTCAGGCATACCCAGATCATGCAATTTGTACTCGAGGCCTCTATGCCAAATTTTGTCGTAGGCATGGCTCATATCTAAGACATGTGGATTTGGGTGCTCTTTGTGGTGGAAACCGAGCGCTATGCCTTCCGTTAATACCAATAATTGGTGAGAGGTTGAATGATTTGATTTAAAACCGAATTGGAAAAGCGGAATTTAATTTTGAGATTTTAGAAAATGATTGAGCCTCTTCGGAATGAACTTCTCCAAGATTTTCGATAGAGTGGGGGCTAATGGGTCTTTAATTTTCAGGAATTAGAGGATTTTGGCTAGGTGTAAGCACAGGTAGGACTACAGCCTTCTTCCACTTTGTGGGGAAGTAATTGAGCCGTAAACAGTGTTGTCGATCGCTGTTATAGCCGTAATTAGGTTTTTGTGTAATATTTTGATGCTAAAATTCCATCTATCCCTGGTGATTTTCGAATTTTCATGTGTTTTATTATATTCATGGTTTCTGATGGAGATAAGTGCTTTGTCGCTGCAGCAATTGTGGTTCTCTCTTGTTTTAAGAAGTTAACTATTTGGTTATTGAGTTTATCTCTCAACTTCTGGAAAATACTTTCAAACCTCATCCAATTATAGCGTTATCTTTGTCTTCGTCTGAGAATGCCGTTGATGTTCTTGATTTTAATGACGGAATTGTGGATTTGGTTCGAGATAACCGTTAGACTGTTGACCACAGATATCTCGAATTAGGGTGAATTTCTGACAGGTAGGTTTTGTAGTTATGTCGAAACTGGTCAAGTCATTGCTTTATAATCCTTGTAAGTTTGTTTAGTTTCTGTTTGATGCCCCTTCTTCTTGTAATCTGCCAGTATCTTCTCAAGTTATTTTTGGTTTTAATTGAGTTCAATATTTTAAACGGGATAGGTTTTGGTTTATAATTGGGCAGCAGCGTAGATTGTTTTACCGCAGAGTGATAGTATCTATCTCAGTATCAATTTCTTGGGTGGTAGCGAGTTTTTGAGGGAATTTGTAGAAGATACTCATCAGGTTAGAGAATTTAGCTCAGTTGGTAATACTTCTTTGAGTTGTGCTTTGATTCTTTGGGTACTTTTGTACTCATAGAATGTTTTTGTAATAAGTTTTCTTACCGCTTTCTGGGTTTTTTTTTTTTTTTTTTCACTGTAAACCAATGAAATTTCTAGTTTGGCGGGTTCTCTACGACCTGATTTCATTGGAATTAGAAAACACGTTCATGTGAATGCGAGGTGCTGGCCTAATTGCCACTTTTCTTAACTATACTGAAAAGCGCTCCTCATGCATCTTAAACAAGTTTTAAGATGTGCGTTCCTCGGAGCATTTCTGAACTATGCACAGAACAGGGTTAATTTTTTTCGGAGACCAAACCTGAAGACATCAACGGTTTTCCTGAAACGGTAGTCGTTAACACGGAAGATGCCAATGGGAATTATTTTCTTTACTACCTTTCACACTTGTTACTACCACAACGTTTCTTTATGTAGAAAAAAATGACTGCGCCTAGTTCCGTCCTAAAATTATAATGTGCAATGTTGTGTCACAAAATAAATTGTAATGTGGTAATCTGGCATAGCGAATTTAGTTTTCTAAATGCTGACAAATTCTACAAGATGTAACTTCTGAAAAGTATTCATAAATTAAAATAGTCTATTTCAATCCAGTCAAACGTAAAAAACCAGTTAATGGTATATCTAATAGAGCGTACATAAAATTTTTCCTTCAATAAAAATTAGTGAAATATAAACTACTTTTTTCTAATGTTGAAACCCTTCTCTTTTTTTTTCGTTATCCCGAAATTGGACAACTTGGCGGGCGGCTTTGTGAAATAAGCTATTCAATACATATTCCACAATTTGTCGCAATTGTAATTAAATGTACAGTGCATAAAGTCGGAAAGAGCCTGCCATGGGAGGCGGATGAAGGGGCTCCGGATCGATCGGCCTGCGAGAGCCTACGCGCGCGGATTTGTTTTCGCGCAGGCCGTAAAAGGAGGCACGCCTCTTGGCCTTGAACTTGAGTACGCTGGCTGGTAGACAGGCTGCAGGAGAGAGTGCTTGACTAACAGTGAGGCACACTTTACAGTAAAACCTGCTGTGCCGCCGCATGCATAGCTGCTTGCGTCACACGTCCCTACTCCAGTACGTGTAACAAAACACCTTTCACCAGACATTTTTCTTTTTCATTTAACACATTTCCATTTTACGAACATAATTTTGTGTAATAAAATGTTGGATAATTCATATTGCCTGTATTTTGCCTCGTGTAATTACATGTACTTTAAAAAAGCCAGAAGAAAACTCACATGGACCTGATCGTAGATTTATTACGTACTATTCATGTGAAAAAATAGACTTTGGTTTAATCCGTAGTGAGATACGTTTTGTCGATTGAAGATAAGAAAATCTCTTCCAAACTAAGTTGTTTAGAATGCCAATACTTGTAAATACGATAGTTTCATCGATTATATTTTTCTTGAAGTTAAAATATACCTGTTTTACATTCATATTGAAGTTCGTAAAATTGTTATTTTACAAATCGATAATAGATTTATATATGAAGCTCTTATTCAAGTTAGCATTAATTGTTAGGATAGGGATTTCCAAATAATTCGTGTTGAAGCGAGATTTCTCCAATAAATCAATATGAACAATATCCCAGGAGGATAAATTTGAGTTTTTATAGTTTTTCTAAATCAAAGTAAGGGAACTGGTTACTTATTCTCTTTTTTTCTATTCACGCACGCACACACACACGCACGCGCGCGCGCGCGCACACACACACACACACACACACACACACACACACACACACACACACACGTGAAGGCAAGTTAATGTTTTAGATCTAATTGCAAGAAACCATGCACACAGTAAGGTAAAGTGTGCTATTGCTGGAGAGGGAATTACTTTGCAGAGCAAATGCCAAAGATGAACAAAATTGAAGTTCGCAGCTTACGGTGTAGGGAACAAACAGGCGCTCATGCAGACCGTAAGAGGTTATTCTGCAACACCCTTTAACTTTGTGCACACTCTGGATAGATGCGTTCAGGCACTTAAAAACAGTGTTTTCGAAGCGGTACGAGCTGGGTTTTTCGCGCTGTAATCTACGATACCCTTTTGCATTTTATTGCTTTTGGTGTGTCCTGTCAGTCGTGTGAAAATTGCAATGCCGAATATTTCGCTCTTCTTTTGCTGACGAGTTTTCACGAGAAGGATGTAGAATTAGTAAGATTATAGTTGCAGTATTATACGAGTGTTACGTAACAGTTACAAATAATACAGGAAAGTATATGCTGTTGAATCACCAGTTGTTTGATTAATAACCCTCGAGTAGTTTATTCAATCACTTCCAATGTAATTTTATGTTCCAGGGCCGTTCGCTATTTGTTGGTCTTAGCTATCGTATTAAAGTTCACTTATACCTCCTGTATATAGATTAGTGGTGTACCAAACTTTACTCATGCCCAAAGTTCTAATTAGTATTATTACTATTCGAAACATGCTCGCTGTCGCGTACGATTAGACGTAGGCCTACAATGGCATAATAGTTTATTTGAAACAAGTCTTTTTGAAAATCGTTGGAGGACAAAACCCACCTTTTCACTCGCGCATCTATTCATATATCCACGCCCCCATTGCTTTGTTTGCCAAACACTCTGCTACTTGTGCCTTCAAAGTGTACAATTATGTGGGTAGATTTCAGCGTTCAAAGGTCTTAT
The DNA here is from genome assembly GCA_011170035.1 of Teleogryllus occipitalis. Classification (NCBI taxonomy): domain Eukaryota; kingdom Metazoa; phylum Arthropoda; class Insecta; order Orthoptera; family Gryllidae; genus Teleogryllus; species Teleogryllus occipitalis. The sequence goes on from BLKR01000288.1 coordinate 488,352, forward strand.
TCTTACGTGTTTAGCCATTTTAGCGGCCTGAGTCATCCAAAAACAATGGAACACGAAAATAACAAAGGTTAAAATGCTTGTCGTCCCTCTTCTACAACTGGACTTTTTAAGTTAGAGATATTTGCTTAATGGAATTTATTCTTCATATTTAGAGACTCATTATATATATAATGAGTCTTTTTCGTGTAATTTTCAATCATCGATGCCATTCTTCAAAATGAACAATGTTTCCTCAAAAAAAATCCTTCAAATTGTTTCTCCAAGTGGTTTTGCTCGAATTGGGCAAATAGAGGGTATAAATATGGTCCAGATTATTTTCATTGAAACACCTGAAATTAAGAAAATTGGAGAAGTTCTACTTTTTTCGAACGAATTCTACATCTCAAATATTGAAATAGAGTTTTTTAATCATCCATCAATATTAAGTATTTAAATAATTTCGTGTAGGTAAAGATTTTTAGAAATTTTCATTAGTAGTTTTCGCAAAAATTTCAGTTAAAAATGCTAATATTTCAAAAATATTTTTGAACAAGATGCGTCAAATGGGGTTGCGAATGTTTCTTTAAACTTTTTCTATGGATAGAGCACAATGCAGAAAATCACGAAGTATCAGCACCAATTTGATTAAAACTTTTGAATAAAAAATACTCTTTATTTTGTTTCCTTTACAGATGAATTTTATTTGATGCATTTGTGCACACAAATTTTTTTTGCTTTGTTGATAATGCCATTGAAAGCAGTGTGCAATTGACGAGTTCGCTGCCAGAGTGGAGGCTTTGGTTCGATTCCCAGGATAATCCGATGTTCATTGAAATATCTGGGATTTCGGAAAGAGCAAATTCCAATCTTCCACGCTTGTTTTGCTCATGAGTTTTCAGTGAAGACTCAAGAATACGTAGGATAGACATTGCCAGTATTAAAATCTTACGTAACCGTTTCACCACTTGTTTCCGTAGTTTTCATCAATGATTTTTTTCTTTCTTTTCTTTTCGGGCTCACGAGGCCGACGAGGAGTACCCACAGAGGGGAAAAAGGGGTTAGCGAACATCATGAGAAAGTTTCGGTACAAGAAAGCGAACGCATTATTTCGCAAAGATTATTTGTGATTAAAATCGTGTTTTACCTTAGAAATTAAACATTTGTTATGATAACCACTTTAGAAGTCACTGTTCTAAGTGACCCGATCTTCTCGTCGCAGGAAGATATTGTTTGCATCACTCTTCTATTTATTTTACTACAGATCAAAATCGCTAGAGGTGACCGTTTAATACAGGTCAATCAACGAAATGTACTGGGCCGCAGTTCGTTTGGCCGGTGGTCATTCAAAAGTATTTTTACGGTCCTTATGGAAAAATCAGACGATTTCACGAAAAATGACTTTTCATGGCAATGTCAGCTTCATGCAGTTGTTTTGGGAACAGGTTCCCTTGCAATACTCACTACAAGAGTACCGAAATTTCAACTACTTCGTATTGACTGGTTGGATTCTAATGTGAACGAGCTTGTGGTGCCCGTTGATTTTTTTTCTCCTTCCGGAATTGCTAAGCAGGCGTAGAATTACGATCAGCCCGAAGGAGACAAGGATGTAGGACAGATCTTTCTACGGTAAACTATAATTTGTCACAAATTATGAATTCTCACGATGCCTCAACGTCTGCGACGCGTAAAGAGATCGTAGGAATCACTTTTTGCCAAAGAGCATGCAGTGGGGAATTGCATACAGTGTGGCATTTGCTTCTGATGGTTAGATCTGCCTGACAATCTGCCTGCACTAGTCTTCGACAAGTGCTATTTTGATACAATCAATAAGATCTCGTGTTCCCGGGCGCCGGCGCACGCGCTACTACCTAACAATCTGAGTAAATTTCACAGGTGTAATTTGTTTTATTTAATTTATCAATTCATGTTCATTGGCAAAACGAGATCTTCAACTCAACTCTTGTGCATGTGCTAAAAGTTTATAACATTTATTTCGGGTCACTTGTACATATATCCAGTAACCTATATATAAAACGCATTAATTTATTACTGAGAGAAAACCGAAAGAAAGGAAATTATGTCTTAAACATTTCTAGGGCCGATAAGAGAGGCACTTGGCCATCCCTACGGATCTAGTGGGGACGAGTTGTGTTAGGTCTCCGATGCAGTGGTTGCGTCGTGGTTGAATGTCAAGACACCGGGCGCGTGGGTCTGTCTTCTTGGCGTAGGTCAGGGCCGCCCCGCCCACACGGCTGCGCTCGTTGCACACTCGAGCCACGCGCCCTCTGTTTCTCCTTTGGCCGGACATTCGGAATCGCGTCTACTGACCAATGCTTGCAATACTGTTCACTATGGCACAGCGCGAGGAGAGGAAAGGCCAGTGATTTGAAACTAACACGTGGACAATTTAGGGAGGATTTTAAAGACGAATTTTAGGTATATATCGTCTTCACTTACTTCTCTACTTACTATCCTTCCCCTCCCTTTTCATATTTTTTCTCATCCTGCTTATCTTAACTTTCATCGTGTGTATCTTCCTTTTCTTCCCCGTCCTCTGTATCTTTTTCGTTTGCCTTATCCTCTGCATCTTTTTCAGTTTCTTCATCATCCTTTATGTCTTCATCGCCCTTAATATAAGCTGTATTAATTTTGGACAAACCATACTCAGTCATTCAAATGCTACATCATTTAATAATCAATTCCTGGGCGCCTATCGTCGAAATGCTGGTTAAATTCTACCTTTAATCGGTGGAGGCGTGCTGTATCTCCATGGCACCCTCGGCAGTCTCCCCTCCTCCAAGAGCCTGGCTCCAAGAGCCCGATCTCTCACGTCGTCGCCCTTATTTGAGAGACTCTGAAAAGAAAATTAGACTCCTGGCATACTTCGTAGAAGTGTGTGTGTGCGTGTATGTGAAATTAATTTCGGTGGGAAAGTTAATTTCTTCCATATTTTTCAATATACTACATAGGAATTGAATTTTCATTTTTTAACGTACTATTTCATGAGAGGCTTCGGTAGTTGTATGGATGCAGTTTGTCGGGTTAGTAACAATATGAGTTTCTTTGCAACACAATTTTCCAGTCGGTGTGTAATTTCTTATTTATATGACTGGGATTTAATAACCATCCTCAAAATACAAGTTGAAAATGCCGAAATGTTGCTTGTATGTATGTGTGCGCGCGTGTGTTTACGTGTTCATATATATATATATATATATATATATATATATATATATATATATATATATATATATATATATATATATAAAAGACAACACCTTTTTGAACCATTGTATTGATTGTCAAACTTACGACTAACATTTTTCGAGCTACCAGCACCGACACATTGGGGTGTGTTCGCGATCTAAAAAGTGTTATCCCAAATTTATTTTCACCCCAAAAGGTATATAAGGGGAAACTATGCAACCCGCAGTGCGTCGCAGAGGTTGCTGATCGTACGCCGGGTCAAGCCGGCTGGATGGGGCGGGAAGGGCAGTGGTGTTTATTTAGTAGACGATTAAGATAATTCAGCATTGTTCTAAAATTTATTATCAGCTGGGCTCTCATAAAACTAGTGAAGAAAAAAGAATAAATGAGTTTTTTTTATTAGCAACATACGATTGTCCATTTTTATCTAATATATTCCATGCATTCGCTTTGTTATCTGTTTTCTACAGTTATGAATAGAATTTTCTTGCTAAGTACTATTATTAGTAGTGATCGGTCCTAAAATAAGTGCTTCTTCCTGTCTCCATTGATTTCACTCACGCAATTAACTAACTTACTCAATTATCTTCAGTTATCTCTTCTTTTAACAAAAGAATAAACAGACATCGCATCGCATCGCATGAGTGAAGAGCATCACTATGTATTTTTGTGGAACTCGTAATCTTCCTTGTTGAGGCTGCTAATGTACCTTCAGTTTTTTGGGAAAGCTTCTGCAGATGTTTCGTGTTGAAAACAAAACTCTTAGCGCCTTTTGATCCTTTGACACGAGGGAAAATTCTGAAAACCAAGTATTTACGAACTATTAGTGTACCTCAGCCCAAGAATTATTGAGTATTGAAGTTATCAGTGTTGCCTGTCAGGCCGAAAAGGCAATCTCTTGCTCGTGTTTTTTTTCGTAATTCGTGCGTCTTAAGTGTTATTATGCAGAGATCGTCGATAATATGCAGATATTTTTACTTAATAACAATGCAAATAGGAATTACTCAGTGACATGATGAATGCTAGATAGATGCTCAATGATCCTTCACAGACTGACGCCCACTCTAACGGTTGTTCGTGGGACTAATAAAGTAGCGCACGTCGCTAAACCTCGTTAATCTAGCGTAAATTGAGGGAAACTTTGCAAGAATTAAATGAAAACCGAATTTATGAAATTTCATGGGAGTTCTATTCAAGCGACGGTTATTACAAGGGTATTTAATAAAATTCCAAGCGCGTACTTTGTCGCAGATGGAAATTGACTATGTTTTATAACTTATACTTTGAAACAGTGGATAAGAACAATTGTAACGACAGTATGTTACTTTAACGTTACAAGTATTTAATTCAGATTGCAATTAGTATAGCCATAAAGTTTTCACAGCATTCTGGAGTGTTCACGTGAGTGATTTATTTTAATTTGATAAAAATTGATTTGATTAGAACTTGTAAGAATGTATTGAGTTTATTTAACTATACAGGATAAATGACATGAAAAAATCATTGAAGCTTGTCGAAGCATCCTTAGAGTCAAATTCATTTTAATATCTCAATTATTTGCGGAGCGCATTGTGATTGATTACTAGTGATTCCAGCGCATCAACGGCCGTCATTAAATCCGTAGGTGCATGCTTTCCCGAGAGGTGGCGGTGATATTGTCCCGCAGGATGGGGAGATCCTTCGACGACCTACCGTCGGCTAGTGGGTTTTCCCCAACCAGGTATCTCTCACCAGCGAAGCACCGCTCCAGCCAGGACAAGCTACCGACCAGTCTCCCGGCATGTGTGCTAGTATAGTGTAATGCATGTATGTATATGCGTAAGGGGTGAGAATATGGTTCGCGCGCGGTCTTTGGCCTGTTAGTTAGGGCACTGCTCCGGCATTCACCTGGTATTCGGAGAAAAACACGGGAAACTACCGATCAGAGAAGCCAGCCACTAGAATTGTCCTCCAGACAGCGACAAAACTCGACCTAGCTATCTGACTAGGATCGAAAATCGTGCCGCTGTCGGGACTCGAGCCCCAGGACCTGCCGGTCAGTGGTTGCCCTGAGACACCTCTTCCGGTGCGTGGGGTGTTGAAAGCGAGATTTTGTGATTTGTTGTTGGTGTATGAAGTCTCACCATTCCAGATTCTTTTGTAAAGAATGTAATATGACGTCATCGCTGTCGTCGTTCATTGCAGGGGTGACTGTAGCTAATCAAAATCTAATAACAATAAAAATCAATAGTATTTGCCAACCATGCTTTGTATAATAAATAATAGTTTTTTTACGAGGTTGGTATAATATATATTTTATAATATATAAGCATTTATTTAATAAGTGTAATATATATATATATATATATATATATATATATATATATATATATATATATGTATATATATACTGCATATAATACATTTTAACCCCTATAAGTATTCTAAAATTTGCCTTGATGCCGTCGTGAGGGGTACCGCGTCCGTCTGCGTCTTCTCTCCGTGAGCCGGTGTCTCCGCCGCATCCCACGTCGCGTCGGCTCGGCCGGTCGCTACCGCGTCGCCCATGTGTTTGGAAGGTTATTCTAAACACGTCGGCTACGTACTACGCGAAGCCGTCGGGAGAACGTCATATCTGCGGTACTGCGGCTGCAGTCTTAGTGACAAGTTCGCGGAGTTAATAGCGGAAAAAGAATACGACTTAGGTGTGTGCTTTCCGTGTCTTACGGTCGCTCATAAGCGAGACAAAGTGTCAACGGTCTTGTGAGAGCGTTTGAGGCTTCGCACGTTTCGCTTTTTTTTTTTTTTTTTTCTTTTTTTTTTTTCAGTATAACATTAGGGTGACACTAGTGGCCCGCAGCAGTAAAAATGCTGCTGAACAAAATCACACATTTTTAAAGTAGCATACACATTGCTCGAGGACAACAAACAAAATACGTATAACACGTACATATTCTAATAAAAACAAGACGAGAACTACATTAAAACAATACATACGGATACACAGTTCAACAGTTCATTATACACTAAAACATCTTAAAATTATATAAAGTCTATAATGCAACCTTTCAATAACAAATATTCAATACCGTACACCTCCTTCGAGCAGCCTTGCTGTCTCATGACAGCAACGTCGTAAGCAAGTGAGCATTGAGTGCACGCAATATGAAAATATCAGCAATAACACTATCAAATATTTGCATTTTTGATCAAAATCGAAACTATTTCATTGTTTTTGGATTTATTTTTCGTGTTATTGAGTATATAATAAAAGGGAAGATCCCTCTCAAAAGACGGATGGATGTTTTTTTCAATTTCTTCCCGCATTGGAAATTAGCATTTCAGAGTCAAATGAAATCTTGTAAATTGTAATTACAAAGTAAACTGTAATTCAGTAGGAGCTATAGATAATATTTGTAGAACTACGTGTATACGTACGGGTGCATAAGACTTTTTAACAAACGAAAGTGGCACACGTGTTGCTTGCGTTATTTTTCTACCATTTCAAAGGAAGCGCCGAACATTACTTTTTTAACGGTTTTTCTAAAACAGTGTGACATTATTTTATGTGTTTACGTCAAAACAACAGCGTTTCGCACGACTTTCGCAGAAAAAGAAGTACAACAGGCCTCCGTTAATCACGATTAGACAAGAACACGTGTTGAACTTGAAATAGCGACGTTTAGCGCTCACTGAAGCGAGACACTTTTCGAAATATCCCCCCCCCCCCACTCACGCGGGGCGAGGAGGCGTTCCATTTTTGGTTTTCTTGTTTGGGCGAGCAGGTGGAGATCGTTGCATGGACCGGTTTAATCACGATGCTTTATAAAATAATTTTACATTAATGTTATCTGCAATTGTGACACAATTCAAGGGCCGGATATTAACTTGCGTTAGTGCACTACTTTTTAAAGTTTTTCATTCTCTAATAATTCAAATACGCGAATATACATTTTAATTAAATCAAGCAAAAGTAAAATTACTTACGTCCATCGCTTACTCAATCTGAAGTTTATTTCGAATATTCAATATATATATTACCGTATACGAGGCCATGTCAGGAGTAGTTTTTAATAGTTTTTCAGGAACATTTAAAGTAGAAATAACTTTATCTTAATTCGTATTCTGAATTATACTAGATCGTCGTATTCTGCTCCCTTTCTGTCCAGAAAATATCTCTACAAAGTGTTTCATCTTGGAGAGTTTAGATAGACCAAGAATTTAATAGTTAATATATAATTCAAAATGACAGTACAATAAAGACGTTAAGCCATTCTTTTACCTTTGAATTCTATATTGATCTGATACGTAGATGAAAGGTCCCAAGCGTTAGTGGACTTCTTTGTTTTCTTGAAGTGAAAAAAAATCGATTGGTGTTTGGCGGCACCCGGCTAAGGCACTTGATGATTAGGGTTCGGATAATTATGTAATAACATATTTCCCTAACGTAACTCTGTCAAGTCGAATCAACGATATATTCACGTTTAATATCGGTTAGTGCCAGAAAACGTGGCCTTTTTAGTACATATTTTTACATATTTTGACCGAAAGTACATATATTTACATATTTTACCTCAAAGAACATATTTTACATATTACTGATTTTTTGTCCGTTTCCTGTAATTTTTTAAATTAAATTCTTCATATTTCATGTATGTTTTTGATAAGGAATCACCCAAACAAACAAATTAGCATTGTCAAACATTTTTATCTGTAGCGTCCTCTGTAAATGTCGCTATTGCATCGCGTTGAAATGAGTCTGTCCATAAATACCGACGGTATTGCAAATAAAAGGGCAAGGCGACGATGCAATCCATAGCTTCAGGTACGTAAATTTTCAATGCGAGTAAGGCAGAGAACAAGATTTAAGTTTGGTTTGTGAAAATATACGTTTAACAGGCGATATCGCGCACTCGCTTTACATCTTTCAGAGGTCTCCCTTGACCTCGATACCCTTCACCAGTAACCCCACGCACTAGCTGAGGAGGTGCCATTGACATTTTTCTTTCTCGGTGTGTCACACGTGAACCTCCGCAATTGTTTGTAAATTATCTCTTTGAGCCGAAACCCTGAAGTAAAATCACGACGTGGCACTGAAACGTTTGGATTAATCCTTATGGTGCAGTGGTAACTCTTGAGTGAGAATTTGGCACAGGCTAGTACGACTTCTCAGAGCAGTTAGCAAGATCGCTTCGGGTAAGAACATCTTAAGTGGAATTTATACGATCCGAGAGTCAGTTGGTTAAATTTGAACCAGCATTGTTTTATCCCCTAATCCGAGATAAACATTGAACAGTAACATTGTTAATTCACTGTATATTTTTAGTATGCCTTATTCTAGTTTCGCTTCAAAATATCGAAGGACAAAACCCCTCTGATGTGAGTGCCAGACTGAAGCACTTCACAGCACAGCTGAAGCACTTCCAAACCCCCAAACAGTTCTTATTGACTGAATCTCATGCTCGCCGAAGTCCTGAGCCTCAGAAATCTCAGTTTTGAATTTTTGTTGTGCTATGGTTTGTGTCGACATTCGTATATGTTAATCAATCAATCCAATGCTACGTGAATTTCTGTAAAAAATATCCACGTGAAACAATTTCACACGAATCTCCATAGGAAAGAATTGTCCCTGATTTGTGTGTGGAAATAATGAATTCCATTCCTTGATCGGAAACAATGTATTGTATTTATTGAAATTGGCGATTATTGTTATTCCCTAGTGGATAATAACTGACGAAACAACGTAGGCGCACGAAAATCATATTGGGAATGTTGTAATGCCTTTAATGAACGGTTAAAAGTGAAAATTTATTTTGTTAACTTATTTTGTTATCCAAACGCAACAACCAAATTTCGCAAAACTGTTACCGATACAATATGCTTTTTGTGGCCTGATGGAGTTAAACACAATAATGTTTTCCTTCTGATACTGATGCAGCGTACGTGTGTAAGGCAACAGAAGCCCTGCAGGTGTTGTGTCCAAAATTACTACTTGTAACCTGTCTGGTGTATGCCGTATGTTGCGGAACTGATTAGATCTCTGGTTGATAAAGTTGACGTATTGATTTCGAATACAAAAAAGATTAACGAGAAGAGGCACCTATGAGCTACAATGGTTGAAATTTTGATTTTGAAATACAAGTTATGCATCAATTAGATTATAATGCTGTAGCATCCTTAGGCATATCAAAGCAATTGCTTGACGCTGAAAAGTTATATTGTTTCATTTTTCAGTAAGCACTACACTTGAATCTTTCGAGACATCTTCCGTGATACTTTCCGATAGCCTTGAAATTACCCAATCAGCAGTAGCTTCTTTAAAAACTTCATTTATCATTCGAGGATCAACAGAGGATCTAGTAAAGAAGGGCTTTTCAGTTCTGGAGAAAAACCCAGGATTCGAAACAGTTGGTGCTATTATTGCTGTGCAGTGAGGGGACAATTCAGTCACACTGGATATTGACTACACGCCAGAGGATCTGTGCAGGTTGAAATACGCACTGGAGACTTCGTGCGATGTGGAACTATCTTTTAGTCAGTACAAAGCCTTCCTACGAGAGAAAAGGAAAAGTATCATTGCTGAAAATTTGAAACAAATATTTTTCCTTACTGTTGTGGGGATCGTTTGCAAATAATAAGAATATGAGTAGTATAAAATTTAATTTTGGTCTTTAAATTAATGAAACAGAACAATATATACTAAGATTAAGGTATTTTAGGGGAAAAAATTTATATAATGATAGTTAATGTTACATATTTCTTACTTTTTAGTACATATTTCTGTACATTATAATACATATGTATGTACCTATTTTCCCAATTTTTAGTACATAATTATCCGGGTCCTATTGATGATCATAGATTTCAGTTCTACAATTTCTATGTTTGACATTGAATGTTTGCTGAACTGCACTCGACGTTCTCTTGGTTCAGGTTATCCTTCATGGTTTAAAGTTACCCGTGTTTACGGTGCTTGAACTGTTATTAGGTGTAAAGCTCTTCACACTAACTTAACTATTCCTTTTAGCCACATTTAAAATGAATGAATGATTTTGATGGGTTAGAATGATGTCGAAATGAAAAGAATTACGATGGAATGAGATGCATCCCTTAAAACCATGCGGCCAATTTGTTTCAGATTCCTCATTGATCGATCGCAATTTTGATCCGAGTACCCAGAGATGGATAATCGTGCGCTGATAGCTTCGGATCCACTTAGAAAGGATATGAAGTTTGAATATCAATAGGAGGGCATCATACACTCTTCCTACAGATGTGTCACAAGCATTTTTAATGCCTGAGAAAAAGTGTAGATGAATATCGCGGCGGCGATGGTGTAACGGTTAGCGTATCGGACTGTTATACCCAAGTTTGCGGGTTCGAACCCGATCGAAGCCGTGGATTTTTAAGGGCGAAAAAATCCTTCGTACGCCTTCCTTCAGAGGGGAAGTAGAGCCGGCTGTCCCATGTTAGTAGATTTACTGCATGTAAAAGATCCTCAAGCCTAAATGACGCCTCTGAGCTAAATTCAAATCGCCTGTTTCGTCGCCCAAGTAATACCTTCTTTTTCCCATGGTTGGTGAAAGGAGCGTAGCGAAATTTGCGTGGTCAGGCCTCATGGCCTGAGTCTCGCCACGTAAAATAAGGCCAATTCAATTCAATATTTTTACACGTTCAAGAATTGTTGAGAGTGAAAGGTAGCAATTGTGCAATATTGTCGAAATGTGCTTCCTATTTCTGAGGATCTGGAGTTTCAGCCCGGTGGTTGTGGGATTTCAAGCTTGATAAATAGGTGAATCAAACGAATCTTCTCTCGCAGAAAATCAATGAGACTACTCCGAGAGGTCGTTTTCATGACTTCTCAGTTGCATGATGAAATACTGCCAAAGGTCGCTTTGTAAATCGTTTCCCCGCCTAATGAAGTGTAGTGGTCTGCGCGTCAGCTTTCCATTTACGGGCGCTAGGGTTCGCTCTCCAGACTCCTCCAGTGGAATTTTGGGGTCGCGGCAGGTTTTCACAAGTTTTACATCAGATCGTTTTTTATACATTTTGTATTGATTTCGTGTACTCAAGCCATGGTCCTTCTTTGGTATAAGATGGTAGAAATATGAAATCTATCTATATATATAAAAGAAAGTCGTGTTAGTTACACTATTTATAACTCGAGAACGGCTGTACCGATTTGGCTGAAAATTGGTGAGCAGGAAGCTTAGATCCAGGAGACGGACATAGGATACAGTTTATCCCGTTCGACAGCGTTCCTGTCTGAGAACGCACGTTTTCGCGTGATTTCGCATGTTAGCGGTCATTGTTGCCTGTTGTAACCCATTGTTGTAACGCCGCACTGATAACAGAAGGCGATAATGATAGCCGCCTTTCGTTCGCCGTTATATCTATATATATAGTCGTGTTAGTTACTCTATTTATAACTCAAGAACGGCTGTACCGATTTGGTGAGCAGGAAGCTTAAAGCCAGGAGACGGACATAGGATACTGTTTATCCCGTTCGACACCGTTCCTGTGTGAGAACGCACGTTTTTGCACGTACGCAGTGCAACAAGGATAGTACAGTTTCTCAAAGTGAGTGCGACGCGAGAAAAAGATGGAACCGGCTGTTAAGGCGGAACAGAGTTCGCCGGGTCAGCTAGTATGTATATAAAAGAAAGTCGTGTTAGTTACACTATTTATAACTCAAGAACGGCTGTACCGAGTTGGCTGAAAATTGGTGAGCAGGAAGCGTAGAGCCAGGAGACGGACATAGGATACTGTTTATCCCGTTCGACAGCGTTCCTGTGTGAGAACGCACGTTTTCGCGTGATTTCGCACGTTTTCGCGTGATTTCGCAGGTTTTCGCACGTTTTTGAGGGTTTTCGCACGTTTTCATGCGTTTTCGCATGTTTTCACGCGTTTTCGTATGTTTTCGCGCCTTTACGCCTAAGTTTTCTGTGCAGAAGCGTTCTGCAGCGGAGAACAAGCAAGCAAGCAATCAATCAAGCAAAGATACAAATGAAGCTAATAAAAGCGTGTTAAAAAGTGAAGTGAAGTATAATTAGATAGATTTTTTTAATTATCTATTTAATATCAGAGCGTTTTTTTAATTCTTCTTTATTTGAGAGAAAAACACAAATCTACAATAGCTTTATTATCACGAGTGCAACAAGGATAGTACAGTTTCTCACAGTGAGTGCGACGCGAGAAAAAGATGGGACCGGCTGTTAAGGCGGAACAGAGTTCGCCGGGTCAGCTAGTTTATAATACATTAATGATAAACTCTTCCTCTTACCGTGCACGTAAGAAGAGGCGGCGGCTCTTTGAAGACTCGAGGGTGGCGCCCTCCCCAGAAAAATCCATCTTGGGGAAAAATTAAAGAACGTTCACTAAATCAACTCGTTTAATTTCTGTATATTAGTAGCGCTCGTTTGGAGAATCAGCGTAATTTCATGCACCCACGTAAGCTAATATCAATAGTTTTACAATAGGTCTTATCTGCGGACTCTGATATGGCCGTTCGTAGTTGGTGCGTTCATGAGGAAAAATGGAGGTTCTGGGAATTGGGTGTGGCAGCGTGCTTCTAGTAGGATTTCGTTGGGCAGAGTCCGCCCCTATTAACTAAGCTAGCGTACCGACACTTCAATTTTTTTCAGTTTTTTTCCATAAATTACTGTGTCGTTTGCCACCCAAATATATTTTAATCATTTTCGTGAACGGAATTGTGTCTTCTGTCATCCACACAAAAGTTGTCGCTGGCAAGAATTAAAATTCCATTGCTTCGTCGTACATTGCCTGCTACAATTTGCTTTAAGAAATATTCTGAAGAGAAAAAAAGTATGCAATTGTTTGACAACTAAGGCCGTCCCTCTTATTGCGAAATCCACCGGTGGCCACTACATATTAGAATGTTTTTACAAATTCATTCACGTTAATATACAGTCTTTGGCCCAGTTTAACGTATTGAAAACATTCGAAGGAACAAACAAATGCGATACATTACGTATCGGCTGGTATCGATCAAAGCATCGCTGAAAATATTCGTCTGTCCTGCTGGACGCACGTGGGTAAAACTCAAGCAATTTTATTATTTGTTTTTTTAAATGTGGGTTAGAAAGGTTTTATTGGCACAGTTTCGCAAATTGTATTCTTTTTGGTTACAGTACAATGAGAGTGGCACATAGGGAAGTGTATGGCGTTCCCCTCGAACTCATAAACAGCCTGCTTGGTAGCCTTGTTGATAATCTCTTTCAATAGTGAACAAACATATTACAATGGTGGAACCTTTGCAACTTTTGAGGCCCTACATTTCCCATGCTTTAGCTGAAGTATGTTGGTATGTTCGACACAGATACCACGGATATTGATTTTGATCTACATTTTTATTTTGCTATTATCAAATTTAAGACCTTTCACTTTCTTTCATGCGATCGTGACGTACTTATTTCTCTGAAAAATAATTTTGCTTTGCAACATGTCTAAAATAAAAGTAAAATACTATATCTGCTTAAATAGTAAAAGATGGTTATTTAAGCACCAAGGACCTTATTAGGGTTCTAATGATCGAGCGGCGACAAAATTCCCGAGGGTCTTTGCCCCGAGGGCTTTTTGTGCCAAAGATCATTGGAACCAGTTACCGCCCGTGGTACATACATGATTTTATTATTTACCTAATTTTAATTATTCATATTTACTTCTTTACTACATATCTGGTTTTTAACTTGACTCGGTTTGTCTTTTCATACATCTTTTCTTATTTCCCTCCCACAATCCACCTTCATAATTCCCTCACATAATTCCTTCCGTGAGAGAACATGAAGCAACATTTCCCTCGACACCACGATCCTTTTAACCTAGGTTAGTTATGCAGTGAATATAGAGCTCCACATCGAAAGCAAAAACAAGCAATAACGTATCAGAAAAAAATAATGATGTGTATGGGTTTGTTTCTTGGTGTGCGGCGCTGTGGCCGGGCCAGAAACAGGCGCTGCGGCGTTGCTTCACTCGCTCGTTTGGGCGGGGGGAGCGCGGCTAGAAAGCTCGCTTTTAATTGAGGCTCCGGGTTCGTGGCCGGGCTGGGCTGGGCCGGCCCGGCCCGCCCCGCCCCCGGGCCCGCCAGGCGCCGCCGTGGTTCCGGGTGTCTGCCCTCGGTCCTTGCTCCCCCACACACGACGCAGCTGCCGAAGCGGGGGCACGGGAGGGGGGGTTGACAGGGAAGGGAGTTGACGTGTGCGTGGAGCTGCCAGTGCCTACGTGTGTTGTTGTAGTGCCCTCTGTGTTGCGTGAGTATTAGTAGTTACTCAAGCTCTTAGAAGAGAGAACTATTCTTGTGAACAAAATGTGGGCATTGCATGTAGTGTGCAAGGATTTCTGACACTATTCTCAGTAAATTCTTGAACGCACTATCGTCGTGTCTTTTACTTAAGTTTTCTTCTTCCTGACATGCTCTGATAATCGCTTTCTTCTGTTGTCCGGTTCGGTTGATTCGTTCAATATTGTGATATCATCTCCGCCTTTTAATTCCTTTACACGCTCAATCGTTTTTGAATGTGTCTATCCGGCGAAGTGATTTTTCATTGTTATTTTATTAACAAACTCTTCCGTGTTTTCTTGTTTCTTTCCACAACCTTACACGAAAAGCATCAGCTGATTGTAATGTGCACATCATGTGTACATTACATTCAGCTGATGCAGTGGATGGATGGATTGATTAGTGATTTCGGGCGCGTCAACTGCTACGGTCTTAGTCCCCTTAGTGTAGTACATGTTTTTATCGCGAGTGGTGGCTGTCTTCCCCCGCTGGCTGGCGAGATCCGGCGACGACCTGCGTCGGCTTGCAGAAATCTTCCCCAACGACCTAGTACCTCCCTCCAGTGGGGCACCGCTCCAGCCGGAACAAGCTCTAAGCTCATGATGGCCTCCCGGTATATGTTGTTTCAGCTGATGCATACAGACATTATGCATTACATACATTTTTATCGTGTCGAACAGATTTTCTCTTTTCCCTCTCATATGGGAAAATTGTACTCGTATAGGAATGTCTTGTATGACTGATAGATACACGCTTCAGGTTAATGTCGGTAAATGTTTTTGTTCCACTTTCAATCAGTTTAACCATTTGAATAAATAGAAACCTTGGATGCTAATGAATAGACATTATATTTTCCGAAAGTCGAAAATATGATAAGACTGTTGAAATTCAGTTTTTTCGTATTTCTGCGATTCGCATTTGAACGATGCGCCCAGGTCGTCATTAGCATCCATGGCAGTTTGCTCCGCGCTCCCGACACATTTTCATGTTGTTCTGAAGGGTAAAGAAATAGAGGTGCTACAGACTGGCACAGACTTTCTCCTAGTAATGTTTTCTAAATAAGTTGGTGTGTACTGGCTGTACGGTGTTGTCCCATGCACTTGCCAGTAGCCATCTATCGCCGCAAAAAGTACATTTTTAAAAGAAATTTCTCTACCTTCCGGTTTCCTGATAGTAGACCGAAATATTACTTAAAGAATATATTGGAAAAATAAAACCTCGTCCTAAATGGCGATTTTCATTCAAAAATTTAGAGCCGATTTTAAGAATATGGCATTTAAGTGTTACAATAAATGCGAAATTTGAAGCTCTTTTTCGCAGGAATCTATTGAGTTTTCGAAATACTTCCTCTAAAGTCACTTGAAGCACTTCCACTCGCAAAGGCAATAATGTATACAAATCGATGGAAACGTGCATATTAATGGCGTGAGCCATATTTAAAAAAATTACATGTGTATAATTAAAAAAAAAGAATACACCTAAATGAACTTTTCGTCATATTAAACAGTGCCAAAACCAGTATCCGTTGCAAACGTTGTGGAGCCGTTTTTGAGAAAATGGCGTTTGAGCGTTTCTGATCATGGGGAATTTTGAGATCATTTTAACACAAAACAGTTGAGTTTTCGAGAAACTTATTTGACATTCGTTAAAGCAAAGGTACTCATAACTATAATAATATAAAGAAATTGCCTCTAAAGTAAATATTACAGACGCGGGAGTCAAGTAAACAAAATTACATTTTTCTATTTTTTTGAAAAAATAAAAGAATAGAGCAATATGACGTTTGTCATCGTATAGGATTCATTCGGCACTAGCCATACCTAAAATTTAATGACAAAATTTTGAGCGGTTTTTGAGAAAAACTTGTTTTTGTTATTTTTTAAAATTGAAAATATTGCATGCACTATTGCACGAAAACTACTAAAATTTAAAAAAAATGTACTTTACCTTAATGAAAGAAATGTTTATGGAAAACAAATTTCACTTAAAGAATTTAAGATATTGATTTCTTTTCAATTGTAGGAAGATGCCTGAAAATAAATCAAAATTTTGCAATTTTCGAAAATTCAAAGTTAACCGCGAAAATCGACCCTATGCCACCTTTATGAATGTATTTTACTGTGTTCTTTCAATAAATTTAAAGCAAACATTTGGAACCGTTTTTGAGAAAATTTTTAAAATGTTCTTAGGGCTTCATGTAAGGTACCTCCAAATTTTAAAGAATGATTTTCAAAGTCTCAAAGCTTCAACTAGTCAGGGACAGGGGTTTCCTGAATTTGGAAAAGTTCGTACGAGTGGTTTAGGCGCTAGTAGTGTTCACAGACGGACAGACGCCCCCAAACCAAACGAAAAGTGCCCCCAAACCAAATCGATAATCGCGATGCTCATATGAAAGAGAATGCAAAATAACGTAGTTTCACAAAGAATCAGCCTCATTGACAAAAATACCTGCAAATTGAACTTGAATTGTTTTCGCGTCTGCAATTTTTTTCAGCTTGATAACCCAATAGATGCGGAGAAAAAAATAAAACATGCAAAACACGATTCTCGTTGTATCTCTGCAACAGATTGCCCTAGGATACTGATTTTTTGTGAAAATGTTATTTTGTATTCTCTTTCATATGAGCATCGCGATTTTCGATTTGGTTTGGGGACACTTTTCACCGCCTTATTTGGCTATACTCTTTTTGCCTAATCATTCTCATTGTTTACATTTTTTGAGAAGTGAAAATACAAAGAATAGATGCATTAACGTCGGGGTCTTCTCCATAAGTCGGCAAAGACAAGAGTGGAGTCTTTCAACACCCGAGTTTTACAGTTGCAATTGAAAAGCTTCTTTTGAGAATGATGTCTCCAAAACGGCAATTTTTCAGGAAGCTAAAATACTCACGTTGAGCATCCAAAGTTAAATATTCAACGGTTTCAGAATACCTTTTAACACAGCCAAAAGACAATTTTTGAACGCACAATTTCGCAGCGTGTTGGAGAAGAGTATTTTGATTATATTCGTGTGTAGAAACAATCGAAAATGGAGATAAATCACTTGATATAAGCAGTTCAAATAAGGTGGTGGAGGTGTCTTTTGAAATAAAATAATATTTTAAGACTATTTTGACTCGCTACTAGAAGCAATTGATGTTGTGTTTGTGTCGCAGGTCGCCACCGCCGCCACGCTAGCCTGGGCGGGAGCGTGGAGGGCGGCGGGTCGCTGGCCGGGGCGGGCGCGGGCGCGGGCGACTGGCCGACGTCGCTGCCCGTGGGCGGGGCGTCGGTGTCGCTGCGCGCGTCGCCGCTGCCGTCGCCGCACCTGGACCACCGCTTCTTCGACACGTCGCTGGTGGAGATGAAGTCGCAGGCGTCCTCCACCTCCACGCTCGACTCGTCCGAGGACGTGTGGGTGATGCGCAGCGAGGCCACCGAGACCACGCAGCTGCTGATGGCGCGCCGGCGCCGGGTGAGTGCGGGGACGGCTTACGTTGAGGGTTTTACCGTCCTTCGCTGTCCGGGTGACGCCGCGTAGTGGGCTGAGAGGCCGACGTTTCGCCTGACATGTCGCAGGCTTCATCATGGCATTGACATCGCGATGTTGTGCGTCGGGTATTAAATATTGTCCGGCCTGGGCGGCCGGGTGGGGTGAGTGCGCCGTGATTGGCGGAGGGGTCGCTCTGATTGGCTGGCGATCTGTGCCAACCCGCGCCTCGCGCCGGGCGTCCTCGAGGTCGGACGGCGTGTGGCGACCTGATGAAGCCTGCGACATGTCAGGCGAAACGTCGGCCTCTCAGCCCACTACGCGGCGTCACCCGGACAGCGAAGAAGTCATCGATTCGTGCCGCGGAAGCCTACGCGTACGGTTTTACCGTCCGTTAAGAACAATCCAAACAAAGAAGTAGAATCCTGAAGATGGCGCGGGAGTATTCGTACTCATAGATATTTATTTAAATTATTTTTTATTATATGAAGATGATTTTCGAAATGATACTCGCCGATATAACAAATGAAATACTCGGTTGGTTATAAACCACGTCATTTACTTGCTCTGTGTAGGACTATTGATGTTAAAATGTGCAGACGGAAACAATCTCGAACTGTATTAAACTGAGACCACGCAGCTGCTTATGGCGCGGCGGCGCCGGGTGAGTGCGGGGCCGTCCATTATTAACGAACGGCTTACGTTAAGGGGTTTACCGTCCGTTAAGAACAATCCAAAAAAAGAAATAGAATCCTGAAGATGGCGCAGGAGTATTCGTACTCCAAGATATTTATTTAAATTATTTTTTTATTATATGAAGACGATTTTCGAAAAGCCCTGAATGATACTCGCCGATATAACAAATAAAATACTCGGTTGGTTATAAACCACGTCATTTACTTGCTCTGTGTAGGACTATTGATGTTAAAATGTGCAGACGGAAACAATCTGCGAACTGTATTAAACTGAGACCACGCAGCTGCTGATGGCGCGGCGGCGCCGGGTGAGTCCATTGTTAACGGACGGCATACGTTGAGGGTTTTACCGTCCGTTAAGAACAATCCAAACAACGAAGTCGAATCCTGAAGATGGCGCAGGAGTATTCGTACTGCAAGATATTTATTTAAATTATTTTTTTTATTATATGAAGACGATTTTCGAAAAGCCCTGAATAATACTCGTCGATATAACAAATAAAATACTCGGTTGGTTATAAACCACGTCATTTACTTGCTCTGTGTAGGACTATTGATGTTAAAATGTGCAGACGGAAACAATCTGCGAACTGTATTAAACTGAGACCACGCAGCTGCTGATGGCGCGGCGGCGCCGGGTGAGTGCGGGGCCGTCCATTATTAACGGACGGCTTACGTTGAGGGTTTTAACGTCCGTTAAGAACAATCCGAACAAAAAAGTCGAATCCTGAAGATGGCGCGGGAGTATTCGTACTCCAAGATATTTATTTAAATTATTTTTTTATTATATGAAGACGATTTTCGAAAAGCCCTGAATAATACTCGTCGATATAACAAATAAAATACTCGGTTGGTTATAAACCACGTCATTTACTTGCTCTGTGTAGGACTATTGATGTTAAAATGTGCAGACGCAAACAATCTGCGAACTGTATTAAACTGAGACCACGCAGCTGCTGATGGCGCGGCGGCGCCGGGTGAGTCCATTATTAACGGACGGCTTACGTTAAGGGTTTTACCGTCCGTTAAGAACAATCCAAACAAAGAAGTAGAATCCTGAAGATGGCGCAGGAGTATTCGTACTCCAAGATATTTATTTAAATTATTTTTTCTTATATGAAGATGATTTTCGAAAAGCCCTGAATGATACTCGCCGATATAACAAATAAAATACTCGGTTGGTTATAAACCACGTCATTGATTTGCTCTGTGTAGGACTATTGATGTTAGAATGTGCAGACGGAAACAATCTGCGAACTGTATTAAACTGAGACCACGCAGCTGCTGATGGCGCGGCGGCGCCGGGTGAGTGCGGGGCCGTCCATTATTAACGGACGGCTTACGTTGAGGGTTTTACCGTCCGTTAAGAACAATCCGAACAAAGAAGTATATTCCTGAAGATGGCGCGGGATTATTCGTACTCCAAGATATTTATTTAAATTATTTTTTTATTATATGAAGATAATTTTTGAAAAGCCGTGAATAATACTCGCCGATATAACAAATAAAATACTCGGTTGGTTATAAACCACGTCATTGATTTGCCCTGTGTAGGACTATTGATGTTAAAATGTGCAGACGGAAACAATCTGCGAACTGTATTAAACTGAGACAACGCAGCTGCTGATGGCGCGGCGGCGCCGGGTGAGTCCATTATTAACGGACGGCTTACGTTGAGGGTTTTACCGTCCGTTAAGAACAATCCAAACAAAGAAGTAGAATCCTGAGGATGGCGCAGGAGTATTCGTACTCCAAGATATTTATTTAAATTTTTTTTTATTATATGAAGACGATTTTCGAAAAGCCCTGAATGATACTCGCCGATATAACAAATAAAATACTCGGTTGGTTATAAACCACGTCATTTATTTGCTCTGTGTAGGACTATTGATGTTAAAATGTGCAGACGGAAACAATCTGCGAACTGTATTAAACTGAGACCACGCAGCTGCTGATGGCGCGGCGGCGCCGGGTGAGTGCGGGGCCGTCCATTATTAACGGACGGCTTACGTTAAGGGGTTTACCATCCGTTAAGAACAATCCAAACAAAGAAGTAGAATCCTGAAGATGGCTCAGGAGTATTCGTACTCCAAGATATTTATTTAAATTATTTTTTTATTATATGAAGACGATTTTCGAAAAGCCCTGAATAATACTCGCCGATATAACAAATAAAATACTCGGTTGGTTATAAACCACGTCATTTACTTGCTCTGTGTAGGACTAGTGATGTTAAAATGTGCAGACGGAAACAATCTGCGAACTGTATTAAACTGAACTAATAAATAAATAAACATAAATAAATAAATAAATTCAAAAAAATATCCGTGGGTGAATTAATGTATTCAATTTTCAGTTTTGTGCTTCTGCCTAAAAATGCATGGTTTCGTCATATATCATGCAAGAATTCTGCGGAATGTTTTGAGAGCGAGTATACAAACCTCATTTATACTAAGGTATTGCTGTCTCCAATTTCCGCATCCGGATTTTAAAAAACATCGTTGTCGTTTATGTCGATTCTACAAAATACGGGCGCACCACGAACATTACCAATTTGCCACATAGATTGCCGTCATTACTACTCAAAAAACTTTAATTTCCTTGTGCACTTCGGTTTTCAGTAGTAAACAAAATGTGATTTCGACCCTAAGCACTCCTTGTTTTCATCCATGGCTCATTTTATATATTGCTAGATTCCCATTCCAGTGATTCGGAGGAATTCACAACGTGGTTTGTGATTTGATTAATCAAGGTGTTAAGCTGTCACAGCCTGAACGATATTTTGCTTACAAGAACAACACACTTATCCACATTTCTAACACACACGTATCTATCAGGAAACTTTGCGTGAGTTGTGTAACACAATAATTAATTTAGTGATCGTACATAAGACATTCAGCTGTCAGAAATAGCTATTCCAGATGAATATTTTGTGTGCGATTATCGCCAGAACGTTTACTTTAGTATCATTCAAAACTTCAGCTAGTGGGTCTCGGAATAAATGTTACGAACGTCTGACACGAGATGTAAGACATCTTTTATTGTCAATGAACAAACGGTGGGAAATCTCATACAAAGAAGTTATTGGTGAGTTTTGTCCCCTGATGCTTGGCACCTCGTACTGCATGGGCGTGTCTCGGGTAGCCGAAATCTGTTACTGCGTCCGAACATGAACCACAAAACACCGGCGCCTGCCGAGCTGCCTGCCAAGCAGGGGCGAATGTCACATGTTATCCTCGTTACCAGATTTTTCACTAACAGATTCACCGGCAAAAATGTTTACATCTTGGACCCTCTCCCTACACGCCTTAGATGTTTGTATCATTTATTCTGAGACATTTTGTATGAAGTTCGTTGTACGTAAGTTTTTCAGTTCATTTGTTCTGACACGTGTTTTTAACACACAAATTTACAGCATTGAATTCGTAAATGATTTACGTTGTTGAACAATATTGGTTGATTCCAATTTTTGGAATGCGTTCCAGTTGTGCGTGTCCTGCCATTGATTGCGTCATAAATAATTCTTATGGTGGTGTGCGCATCCGCGAAGGTGATTAATGTGTCTCGTGAACTTTGACCAAGAATGTTTGCTGTCTGCGATTCGAAATTTCTACCTTTCTCCTTTGGCGTGCTCCGTGATAATCTTAAAGCAGCTATTAATGGTCTTTATCGTCATGGTCTATTGTGATTCACATTAATCGGGGATAAAAACTGCATGGTTGTCTGGACGCGAAGTCAACGCGAAGACAAAGCCTCAATTTCGTTGGAAAACTCTTGACATTGCAACTTTCTGGTCGCTTACTTTGGTTCATTACAGAGATAATTTTACAACCGATTCTGGCATTTCTGTATCTCTTTATAAGCATAATATTACTGCGTTTGCTTCCTCTTTCGACAGGCGTTCACTCCATTTTCAGTCAACTCTCTCGACGCATTCCTTGATTACGGATCGATTTTTTTTCTAAGTCAGTCTATTAATAGATGTATTTATGTCCATTGCCTAAGCGTGTATCTACGTGGTCCGCTACATCTGCAGACAGCGATTTTAAAACTATTGTTCTGTCACCAGAAAAGTAATACGTCGTGAACGTGTATTACAACGATGAGAAGTACTTACAGTTGGTTCTGTCCTTCAACAAAGTTCTCGTGTTACTACGCAATTTCGCATTTGGGTGTAGTTTTATGGTGGGCTGATACCAGTTAATATGTCTTTTACAATCAAATTTCTAGTCGTTAGTGCACGTCGTTTTCCACATGTCCCTGCTATGACACGTTTATATCGAACATTGAAGCATCGGGACTGAACTTGAAATGTCGCGGCCACCATCGAATGGCGCACCTATTACAAAACATTTTGAGGGAGCACTATGATAACTTGTAACCGTCTTAACAGCTCTTTATGCAGAACGAGCTATGCGTCGTCCTGCTCTTCAACTGGACTCGGGACTGTCGGAAGTTCAGAGACTCCATCCCTAAAGATAGCCTACTCACATTTCTAAGACAAGTATGTCACGAAGACAAATTTCCTAGGCATTCTCTGGTATCAAGTGTGGGAAATATACCTTTTCACAATATTGGATTAAACTTTCTCTTTTTAACTCAGATAAGCTTGGAAACGACTCGCATATGTTCCACTCTCGATCAGAAATTCAATATCAATCTTTAGCTCCCGGACTTTAATGAATTAATTATAACAATATTCCATCGTTTAGATTTGTTGTGTTGGAATTCTGAGACTAAAACACCGCTGCTCAAATGAATCATTTGCGGGCTTCTTTGCCCGCGGAGGCCCGCTGCCACTCCATTTTCACTATTTTATAGTGGCTCGCGTCTGTCTCGGGTTGACTTAAGCAGCGGGCCTCACCGGTGATCCGCAGACGCACTGGAGTATGCCACACAAGATCACCCACTTGAGCAACCGTTCTCTAAAGTACACATATTACGCGTACTCATCATCCACTCGAACCCTTTAACGAAAACACCTACGATTTTACCTCAACTCTGTGTAGGAGTCGTATAATTTATGACAAGATATTGCTTGTTAATTTTCTGCTTGAAAGGTCAAGCTCGCATATGGCGGAAAACGTTCCCGATCTAAGAGAAGTGCAGGCCACGGCGCCGAGGGCCGCTGGCGCCAGCGCCGCCCCGCCCGAGTTCCCCCTCGCCGATCCTGGCGCCGCCGCAGCGAGAGTTATGGCGATTTCACGTCGCGTGTTGGGCCTCCGTAAACCATTTTCCGCCAGCGCAGCGGCTGGGCGCGCAGACCTGCGCTGGTCCGCTCGACCCTGGCCTCCTGCGCCGGCCTGAGCCACTGTCAGAATGATTTGATTTGATTTGATTTTTTCGTGTTTCCGGGCGCGTCAACGGATTTGGTCATTAGTCCCGTAAGTGTAGTGCATGTTTTCTCTCTCGGGAGATGGCGGTGATCTTCCCCCGCTGGATGACGAGATCCGGCGCCGACCTACCGTCGGCTAGTGGGGCTTCCCCCTAACCAGGACTCTCCCACCAGCGGGGCACCGCCCCTGTCGGGACAAGCTCTAAGCTCCCGACCGGTCACCCGGAATATGTGGTAGTGTAGTGCATGTTAGTGTAAGTGTGTGTGTGTAAAGGGAGAGGATAGAACAGGAAAGAGGAAGGACAGATCGCGCGCGGTCCGTGGCCCGTTTGGTAGGGTACTGCTCCGGCACTGTCAGAATGATTGTTGCGCATTTCTAAGGTACACAGGTAGACGAAGATGATTACTTTTTGACAAGGAGCGTGGGGTGGGAACATGTAACGTAGTTCCGCATGTGATATTTGTCCCTTATTGCTAGAAAACTCATTTTGCCCTGGTGTTTCACAGGTCACGTTCTGACGTTGTCCGTGACGTTTCCTGCACCTGCGGAACACCAGTGCGTGATGAATGACCTGGCCATCAGAGGCATATGTCAGATGTGCAACTTTGTTGTATAAAATTGCCCACCACCTGTTCATTAGCAAAACGTGATGAACTTCGCCCGCCCCCCTGCGTGTCTGAAGTCTGAAACGTTCTCAGGCGCTGAACAAACTGCTGGATAAGCAGTTGAATACGCGGGGACACTTCGAAAGGGCTACGCTGCTGTTGTAACTGGGAATTTCGTTGTAAATTCTGACGTGCAATGTAATGCGCGATTTCGTGTTTACAACATGTAAGTTTTTTTATTAAATAGAAACCAAAATAATTACAGTACATATATTACTAGTACGTTTTGTAATTTTGATATTTTCTAGAGGAATATTTGATATCCATTTATTTAATAATTTTCTTACATGGTAAATAACAATTTTTATAATTATTAATGCACTTTTTTCTAAAAGGTTAAATATACGACTTAAATTACAGACCGTTCATTGTATTTGATGTGTTTACTTATTATTTAACAAGACATTGTAAAACACGTGCTCATATTTTTTACAAAAATATCACACAAAATATTTATATATAAATATAAATGAATATTTCTTTTAAATCGAAAAGCACATTATGTAAATTCAATCTACCATTTCGAATTCGGCTCAAAACCTTCGCAACGACGGCGTCCATGGAGAGGACATAATCTCGCGGTCCATTAACTATCCAGTAATTCGAGTATATAGGGGTCAGTGGTCTGAGCGGAAATTAATGGACGAATGGCCCAGCAAGCGTTGTTTCGAGTGAAAATGATTTGTACCTACGAATTATCAGGTCGCATTAGCATGTGAAGGACTGCAAAATGTTATTTGTAGTGAAATGTATGAATACCTATTTGCAGTTGGTTTCTACTGCCTGTTTTTCATTTGTTTCGCCGTGATGGTCGTGAAAAGAATGTAAAAGACATTTCATTATATAGTACTAGAATACATATCATCTTGTTTTGGAAGATGAATAATCTTCGTTTGATTTTAATACAATATTTTCAACTACGTAGATCGCGCTGATATTTGAAGGGTATCTTTAGTTTCGGCAACTTGTCCGAATAAAGCTCTTTATTGAACAGTATTCATTACCATAAAAAATAGGAATGGGTGAATGAAGTCATTATTGATTACACCCAAGAAACGAATTAGTCTTAAGGAATGAATTCATTTACCATCATAGAGTAGACAGTAGTGCCCAGTTTAAAACCGGACGCGGGGCAGGAAGCCTAGAGCTCTTGTCAACACGGTGCGAATTGCACCCTTCTTAATTAGAATTATTGTGATTTTCAGTAAGGCGAATTGCTCGTGATAATTCTGAAAATGTATTGTCAGTTTGTGGTTATAAAGTTTTGGTTCTTTTGAATAAAATTTCTAATTTTCCCTGATATTATTTGAGTTGAAAAGTTTGCTGTAAACAAAGTACTCTTCGTCAAGGTACACATCCGATCTTCTACAATATTCATTCCCAAATGTTGAATTTTTAATACAGACCAATCAGATTTTTTCTTTTTAGTGAGTTATTCCTATGCATCTTTTTACCTGTAAATCTGCGTACCGAATTCTGTAACGACTTCTCTCATGAGAGCTGCAGTTCTAAAACTGCATTTTCCCAATGTCATGAGATAAATTTTTATAAGATACTTACCCTTGGTTTCGTGTTCCTCTTGTACGCAGAAACCTTAAATAACAGACATGCATTGGCCTTGTAATTTGTGATTGGCCTTGTGATTTTTTCACCGCCTGTGTTCTCATCTGCTTGTAATATATAGATTAGATTACAAAGAATTTTGACTAGTAGGTTGCAGGAGAAAACTTGTGTTAAACTATAACAATGTTCGAGCAAGTGAAGCAAGATGGGAACTGGATTTTTTTGTATTATTACTTGGGGTTTTGAGAGATGCTAGCAAAAATGATTTTTCGGATAGAACCTTTCCACAAGAGTTTATAAAATTTAAAACCGACCGGAAACCTATTGTAAAGGCTCGGTCAGGTTCAACTAAATAGATTGTCAGTAAAATGAACCAAAAATACATATTTATTACAAAGAACATAAGACATAATAGAAAATTATATTCTGTAAAAACAAATGAGGAAAGGATATTGTA
>BLKR01000288.1:520000-616424 GCA_011170035.1 Teleogryllus occipitalis
TGAACAATCTCGGGGAGAGTAAAGAGCCTTCCGGTAATCCTGGAGCTATTGAGTAGATTCTGAAATTGTTTACTTGATTTTAATAATAAATGATAAGTTTGACGTGAAACTTTACAATTTTTATTTAATATTCGGGAGTTATCAGTTGGTGCATTTCATATAAGAGTCCTGTATACTAGACACTGTCATAAACTTGTCTTGTGTCTAGACATACTATTACGCTGCGTTTCTTTGAGTAAAATCCTTGGACGAATTTTTCCAAATATACTCAATCACCTTTACAACTAATTGATATTTTTTTTATATAACTATTATTTGGTTCATTTGCATAATACTTTTGCTAAATCATTCTCAATTTTTTTGTTGAAATATTCAAATAAAAATTCAAATAATGGTAAATAATGCATTATGTATCATTGTTAGAATTAATGTTACTTTTCTTGTGATGCTCAGTATAGTCTCTAATTGTATAGAAACAGTTATGCAGCAGAAACGATTTCACTTGTGATTTAAACTTTTCTATTGAATTTAATCGTTTAATGTCATCTGGCAAAGTGTTGTAAAATAATGTACATGTATTGTATGTGAATTTTTGTAATGAGCTGTTGATACTGTCACCTGATGAATATGATTTCTACGTCGAGTGTTATAGTAATAGACATCGGCATTTTCTGAAAATATATTCCCGCCCTTAAGCAAGTCATTTTTTACAAAACCACTGATTCGTAAATAAAAAGACACGGTAATGGTAGAATTCCTAGATTAATGAAGAGAGGCTTACATGAATCACGTGGGTGGGATTTGGTTATTATTCGTACAATTCGTTTTTGTAATCTAAAAGTCTGGGAGCTATAAGATGTATTTCCCCAGAATATTATGCCATGATGGAGTATCCAATGATGAAGTGATGAATAATGATGAATGATGAATATTATCCAATGATGGAGTATCTGGGTTTCATTGTTTCCATCTATCATCTGACTGATTTTATTAATATTCTTATGTGATATATGCTTGCATTTGTCCTACCAGCATGAATGAAAAGCCTATACATCCACTGGCGTGCGTTAGGCAACATTGTTGTCATTTATTTGTGCAAAAGATTTGAAACATGTCCGTGTGTGAGGATATGTATAAATTTATCTTGTTATTATGTATGTCATATGCTATTTAATGTTACAATTACGTTATACCAGTATACATTAACAGCTAGTTAGTTAAAAACAATATGGCGGACAGTAGACTTCAATTTATTGATTCATTGTTTATATTTTGTATTACATTTTTAATACCCTCAGCCGCGTAGGCTATTTTTTTTTTTAACTTTTTCTTCTTGACGATGACGCACTTTTATCTCTTGTTTAGCAACAGAGAAATTCACAATAATCATGTTTCCATCGGTTGTCTCTTTGTCTTATCTTTTTAGTGAGCTTCTTCATTACGGAAGATTTGTGAGTCCCTAGAAAAGTTTTACAGACTACGACACAAATGAAACTTGGCTAATAATTAA
Source organism: Teleogryllus occipitalis (assembly GCA_011170035.1). Taxonomy (NCBI): domain Eukaryota; kingdom Metazoa; phylum Arthropoda; class Insecta; order Orthoptera; family Gryllidae; genus Teleogryllus; species Teleogryllus occipitalis. Next base: position 521,511 of record BLKR01000288.1, read on the forward strand.
CAATGATCATCTATGATATTAACTAAGTGATAGTCCTAACATAATATTAGCATCTGGTTCGATAAACGAGTTAAACGGAACGAAACATGGCCACTTAAATCTAGGGTATGATGCATGAATCCAGGAATTGCAATAAGTGTTTTTCTAATGGAAAAAAAATTCATTGTTGACTAGATGAAGTAACCCGACTTAGCCAGAATGTTTACAACTACTGCACAGGAAAAGGGATGAATTCTCTCTTTAGTGGAAGGAATTTTATTTACAGTCTCACCACGCCCCGTCCTGCATCTCCGCTCCGCTCCACTCCACTCCACTGGGCCCCGCACTGCGGTCTGCATTTTATCAAATTTTATAAAAATATAGGAAATAGCAATATTGATAGAATTTTGCGATGAATTATGTTGAACTATTCTGTATTGAAATATATGCATATAAATTTTCGTGAATGTAGGATTTTTCGATTCAAAAGATTTTGCAGAGCTAACATACATTTGTATGGAAGATTTAAGAAAACGAGTAGAAATAAAATTCAGTTAGGCCTAACGGCTCAGAGGTGATGCATAGCTTATGCCATTTACGTTCTAATTGAGTCACGACAAGAGATTTGTGTGCCCTGTATTTGTGTTAATTCTCTCAGACCCTAGATAAACACGAGAAGGAAGGGAAAAAGGGACACGCCGTGCTTAACACAGCGATTTTTGTATACTCCAGGGTACAGGAAGCCGCACCCACGCTTAATTGGGATTTTAAGTGAACACCAATAGTTTATTTGAGAAATTTTGCTGAAAGCAATACATGTGTAAATAGATGTACAAAAATAAATACATGTACATTTTTTTAAATCTCTTTAACTAGCATAAGACGCAACCTCAGCCACATCCTCAGTAAAACCGAACCAACCCGCGTGGAGAGCGGTCTCTTCAGATGAAGTTGGGGCGGTTGGCAGACACAGCTCCCGCAACGTCTAACTCCGGGCTCATTTGTGGCTTCCGGGTGTGTGGAACTTGGGAGTCAGTCCGACAGTTGGAGCCCCTCGCGAGCGGCGGCGGGAAGGCCGAGCGAACCGATCTCTCCTCCTTCCGCTCATCTCGAGAACGAATCCTCTCCCCGCCAAGCACCCTCCTCTCCCTCCCCGACGGGCGGCCCCGCAGGCTCACCCGCTCAGAAACTTGGCCATCTCGTGGCGCAGAGCAAAGTCGCTCGCCTTTCACCGAGGAGATCCGGGTTCGATTCCCGTCGAATCTCGTGTGAAATTTGTTCCAACAAAACGAGTTTGGCTGCTTCACAAGGGCTAGACCAACCCCTGTGAAGTGTCCTAAACCTGTCCTAGTTCCTTCCAAATTCTGGCCGCTGGGTAGTGATGCAGGAGCGCGTAGCAGGAGGCGCGTACGCGGAGATGCTACCTGGCGGTCCTCTTGACAACAGACTGCGACGAGACGTGACGGACAGAAATATCAACAGTAACGGAGGATTACTCCACATTTAATGTAAAAAGTAACGGAGGATTACTCCAATAGCGCTCAACACCCAATAAGGGGTTAGGAGACGCGTTGCGTCGTGAGTTAACGCAACAAATGTAAAATAAAAAAAATAAAAATAAAAAAAAAAAAAATAAAAAAAAAAACCTTCGCGAAGCAACCGTCTGGAAGAGCGCAGCTGATGCTTGGCTCCTTCCGTTGCATGTGCATTTGAAAGTTGACCGCTCCTTCGGGAAGAGAAAACCCAAATGAACGATCTTTCTGGTAGTTTCGAGTCGATCTAGAGTAGGTACATAGAGCTAACATCGAGATAAACAGGTTGGACGATCGAAATCCCCGCGATCGTAGTTAGTGTTCTCAATGAACCCGAATCGACACTTGTAACTTTTCCTCGTTGCATATGTTCGCGATGTGGCCCGGCTGTCACCGCCACAGGAGTCCAACCTTTCTATTGTAATAATATTTTGTAAAATTCAGTTCTTATTATTCTAAATATTGATTAGAAATTCCAATTATTCATCAAAATTTTAAATAATAAAAAACAATACCTCCCAAACGATTCCTGATTGAAACAACTCCAGATCTCAAAATTATTCTAACACACTATTCACTTGGAACCTAGCTCCTCGTTGATATCTCTATATATAAAAGAAAGTCGTGTTAGTTACACTATTTATAACTCAAGAACGGCTGTACCGATTTGGCTGAAAATTGGTGAGCAGGAAGCTTTGAGCCAGGAGACGGACATAGGATACTTTTTATTCCGTTCGACAGCGTTCCTGTGTGAGAACGCACGTTTTTGCTCGTTTTCGCACGTTTTCGCGTGATTTCGCATGTTAGCGGTCATTGTTGCCTGTTGTAACCCATTGTTGTAACGCCGCACTGATAACAGAAGGCGATAATGATAGCGATATGACGTTTCAATTTAAAATACTTCAATTTCCGATCCGTCTTGCATTCGCCATGACCATCAACAAATCACAAGGCCAATCCTTAAAAGTTTGTGGTTTGAATCTAGAATATCCATGTTTTTCCCATGGTCAATTATATGTGGCATGTTCACGGGTCGGAAGATCATCTGCGTTGTTTGTTTTTGCGCCTGATAATACAACAAAAAATGTCGTGTATCACAAGGTACTTAACTGAAGAGTGCAACCTATGCACCAAAATACAGGAACAAATAATGAATGATTAATCTACTTAATTTTTTTATTTGTATTTTCTAATAAACAATTTAACTTAATAAATTCCAAAATCTGCTTATTTATTGCCTTTAACAGCCGGTCCCTATGATTACAGCTTTGTATTTCTCTCTTAAACAAAAATCAATTCAAAAAAAAACGCTCTGCTACGTAATAGATTTTTTAATTATCTATTTAATATCAGAGCGTTTTTTTGAAATTCTTCTTTGTTTGAGAGAAAAACACAAATCTGCAATTGCTTTATTATCACGAGTGCAACAAGGATAGTACAGTTTCTCACAGTGAGTGCGACGCGAGAAAAATATGGGACCGGCTGTTAAGGCGGAACAGAGTTCGCCGAGTCTGCTAGTATATATATATATATATATATATATATATATATAGGTTGCCAAGTACCAGCGTCAAATGTCTTCACCAAGTTTTACTTGAATTAGTGTACCACTTTCCTAGTTGTGCACATGCAGTTCTAAATGAAGATGTTATCTCTGTCCGGTAGCAAACCAGTCGCTGTACGCAGGCGAATATACGGAATTCAAATAATATCTTTTCTCTGCGATTCTACAAATACATCGTATTTCGTGAATTTAGCAAATTGTGTACGTGTATTCAGTCTGTAAATCTACAACAATGTGATCCGGATTTTTTTTCCTCTCAACAGCACGCTGAAAACGTTGAAAATGTATTTTTGTGGATCGAGAACCAACTGTCAAAATATTCATGAAGTGATGGTAGTGAGTGACTGAGATCAATCAAAATATCGCTGATAGGTAATAATAATAATAATAATAATAATAATAATAATAATAATAATAATAATAATGATAATGATGATAATGATGATAATGATAATGATAATAATAATAATAATAATAATAATAATAATAATAATAATAATAATAATAATAATAATAATAATAATAATAATAATATACTAATACATTACATTACTTATACATAATTTCACTAAGCGGAAAACATTGCAACAGAAAAGTAGTTTGCAGGAACTTAAAAAATATATTTGCTTCTGGCCAGTCTCAACTTATTTTGTTTCTTTACGTTTTGGAAAGACCTCCCTGTCTCTCTGAAGGCACTGAAAAACAACGTATCGATTTACAGCTAATGGGAAATTTGATGAGTTCCGCTGTAAAGGTGAATTTATGAGAAATGTTGAGTCTACCAGTGGTGAATTTTTTTTTGTTCAAAATATATTTTTATTAACTTAATTGTCTTTGAAGTTTTTGACACTTCTAAATGCCCATCCTGGGAGTTTGTCGAGATGGACCATCCAGAGGTCAGCGCAACTCGAAAGGGTTTATGTAGTGACTGTTTCCCAGTCTTACGACGTGTTGGGATGATTACTTGCTATTAAAGGAATTTAGTTTTTATTATGACATGTTTATAATGACATAATATAATGACACGTATTATTTCTTGTATTGTTAGTTCTATTCATGTTGTTTCATGTTGATTAATCTTTTAATTACCAAACAAATATTTTCAATTAGGAACGTCAAGGGTGTATATTGTGCACATAAAGTCATAATAGCACATGTCTGGGGAGCGTAAGCGAGTTGTATGGTTTGTTTTAAAGCAACTGAAGGAAACTTCGCTGGGAGTGATCAAGTCATCCCTGCGCTTTAGGAGGAGAGAGAAACAAGAGGTGAAAACATTATAAAGATTACTTATCCTAATCTTTCTGAGCGCCAATGCCACAGCAGATTTGTATTTTCTTCAATTTAGCGTTAAATGCTTGTCACATTTGTTGACAATACGTTGAACAGGTTGTTCGACGTTAGGAACCTTTTGCTCCCACACACACCGTCCCCCACAGTCCCCACCTTTGAAGAACTGCAGTGATTTTTTTCTTCAGTGTTTTGAACACCATTTTATGAACTGTTGTGGCTTCTCTTGTCCAATTGGTTGATTTGTGATGAAAAATCACAGCTACAGATAAAAAAAGAAAACGTTTTTACGACATATTCCTGTTCCGCTGCCTTCTTATTGAAGTAGATTTGGTCCATCATTCACCGGTCACTTTTCTTCCTTGTGTTCTACGGACGTCAGTTCCTCAGTAATTCCACGTTCCGTAGGTCAGAGTTGTGACATTTGCCTGCTTGGGGAGGGGGCTTCAAAAAGGTTATTTTTTGACTCCCTCTGCCCTCTGCGAACAAATTCATTATAAACGTCTACTTCATTAGGAGTACGTATCACCATGAACGTCGCATCCCCGCTTTGTAATTGACGAATTTCAATGACGTAATTTGAGGAGTATAATAAATACTTAAATGATGAATAAAGAAAAGAAAATAATTAACCAGTCATCACTCTTTCCTCGTAATAGTTTTATTTCGTGATTGTACCAAAATAGTGTACCACTTGAAGTGAGAATACTTTGTTTTTAATTACTCCCCACCGCCCCGTCGTACAATTTAATAACGAAATGGGCGCGGGCGGCGATCGCAGTTTTTACGACATATTCCTGTTCCGCTGCCTTCTTATTGAAGTAGATTTGGTCCATCATTCACCTGTCACTTTTTTTCCTTGTGTTCTACGGACGTCAGTTCCTCAGTAATTCCACGTTCCGTAGGTCAGAGTTGTGATATTTGCCTGCTTGGCGAGGGGGCTTCAAAAAGGTTATATTTTGACTCCCTCTGCCCTCTGCGAACAAATTCATTATAAACGTCTACTTCATTAGGAGTACGTATCACCATGAACGTCGCATCCCCGCTTTGTAATTGACGAATTTCAATGACGTAATTTGAGGAGTATAATAAATACTTAAATGATGAATAAAGAAAAGAAAATAATTAACCAGTCATCACTCTTTCCTCGTAATAGTTTTATTTCGTGATTGTACCAAAATAGTGTACCACTTGAAGTGAGAATACTTTGTTTTTAATTACTCCCCACCGCCCCATCGTACAATTTAATAACGAATTGCTTATTTATCTTTGAAAATAGATTTTTTTACATGGGAGTTTTTTTGTTTTTTTTTCTCCCGTTCAAAATTCAAAAGTTATAGCTTGTTTATCCTTGAAAATAGATTTTATTACATGGGAGTTTTTTTTCTCCCTTTCAAAAATTCAAAATTTAAGCAGTATATGACTTAGGGATCACAGAATTTTGAAAATGTGCACACAATTCACTTTTCCCCATAGCACGTCATACGCAGTTTTTAACTGTTTTTTTGACGTAAAATAAATAAAAAAACGAAATGGGCGCGGGCGGCGATCGCAGCGCCGCCGCCTCGTGTGGCCTCGGGGCGGGCGGCGGCTGCGTCCCGTGGGACTCGCCTGCGCGCCGTTCTGCACCGTGGCGCCGTACGGCGGTGATTCGCGCAACCGCCGTGTTCAGCGATTCGCCATAGGGAGTGCTGGCGGTGCGGGGTCCGCGTGCTTCGCGCGCGCGTTTCACCGGAGAAGTGAAAGGCCGCGGGGATCTTATACTCCGGCGCACCGCATCTGGGACCCTGGGTGTTAAACGATCTTGACCTTACGAGATTGCCAGAATCGTGGGTTGTAAATGATGCTCAAACAATTGCTAATAAATATTTATTTTTTCGAATTGTTTACGTGTATTGGCGATAAGTTAACCAAATCGTTATATTCACATTATTTAATTTACACTGGCATAATTCAAGAGGTTTGGAATTTTTTTAGTGTTATAATTGGGAAAGAAAAGGATCAAATCAAAAATAAGAAAACCTAAAGTCGGTTGGACATGACTCCTTTAAGCATCCACTTCCTCCGTAGAATAATCCCGTTTGCGCTACTCCATGAGCGGAGTAAACTGCCATTATCTTCAAGGCTCTTCTTTTAGTATTGTTTAGGCTCACGTCGATGGATTAGGCGCAGGTTTCAGTCGAAGAATTCAATAAAGAGGGACATTTTCTGACTGGCTGACTTTTCGGAAACATGGCTACTGAACCGAAACTTGTGATGAACAAACGAGCTTCAGATACATGTTGCCCTCTTTTTCGTGTGCCCACTGAATGTCACTACACCCGCGCTTTGCGACAAAACGAATACTGGAGAATGAAAATGGTATTTTACAAAAAGGCAGTATTTAAAAAATCTTTCTGACTCCTTGACACAGAAAATCTGTAGAGATTTATCTGGAAAGGGACCGCTTTCACGGCTACCACTTGGTTGCTCCTGGCAACAAAGCTGCTGATTATGCCCAGGCGCTTAATTCGCAAGTGGCTCACTACGAAGTGGCTTCGACTTTACCTCTCGCAATGCCATCGCCCGACATGACGTTCATTTGTCTCGCGATCAGTCAAACTCGTCCCTTCTGAAGAGTAACGTCTCTACAAACGTAATCGAAATGCTAAATACTTTCTCTTTCAGATCCTAATTGAATTGAGATAGAACTAATATTGTTTACAAGCGTTTCTATGGAAATCCACTGCGCCCATGTTCTTGTGGTGTTGTGAGCATTATGAAGACTGCACAGGCAAACGTGCACGATATAATATGTAAAAGAAATGACTGTAAAGACTACTTCATTTTGCATTACGTACATGTAAACTACTTCAAGCTCGCCATTTACTGATATGTGAGATGCCTTGAAGGACGTTCTTCACTAGCCTTGCCGATAAACTATCCCAACATTCATTATAGAAACGCGTCGGTTGGCGATTTATAGGAAGTATAATGGACAGAATTAAAACTAGCATTACGCAGGTAACTAAACGAGTAACCAGATAATTGACTTTCGGGAAACGAACCTAGACTTCATAAATTCACATTTCAGGCACATCTGAAGCATGCTCCCGCTCGCTGACACACGCATGGGATTGTTTCAACAGCTGAGGACTCTGTGAAAACGGAGTTCGCCTGCTCTTTCAACGTAGCTGGGCTGCATAGGTCATGTAAGCCACCAAGCCAGCCGTTCTAATCCTGTGCCCTCTCTCTGAAAGTAGGGAGCACAAAGGTCGGGCATGCAAAGGAATTCAATGTCGAGGCATCGACTCTCACGTTCCTCATAATTGTCTGAAGATGCAAGAAAGAATTTCATGGAATAGGGATCTCTTTCCTGTTGATCGACTGCGTCATGCGCTAAGCGAGCTGATTCCTCCTTTGCGGTAAGAGAGAGCTAGAGATATTCTGTTTGCGATTTTAATCCCAAACGAGACACTCATTTTACGGCGTTGAATTCGCAAGGAAGCTCTGCTCACACCCAACACTCGCCATCCTGGACACTCGGGTCGACAGGAAAGCTCGCACAGCGCCTTTCAAAACTCATTTACGCAAATTTTCTAGTGCTATGAGGCATAAGCGAACCTTAAGGTGGTTAGAGCGAGATACGTGTTGCCTTTAACATGCCTTTTTTATTGTCTTAATCAAAAGATGAGAGTTTGAATGGTTTTCACCGTCTAGTTTTCGCGTAATGAGACTGTTAAGTTTGTCGTTTTAACACGTGCTCTTATGGCGACGTCATAGATCCGACTTGAAATTGTAAAATTGTGAGAAAACTAATTGATGAAATTGTTTTTAAAAACTGTTCTTTAGGTAGCTAGCATTTCGAAGAATCAATTTGCGCAATTTGAAGGACATTTACGGTTTCAAATGGGAGAAATTTGCAAATTATAAGCCTTAATCACCCCAAAGGCAACGTTCGCGCGCTTCCTAGAGGGTGAGGACGGAAACGCGCAGCTCGGCAACACCGTGCGCGTAGCGCGCTTCATTCGAATTGAGTGACAAGTTTTCGGCAAGAGATCTTGCATTCTTCTGGGTCTTCTGGGCGTAATTAAAAGATCCCCACTCCTGGAAAACATCGTCCATTATATTAACCAGATATTCAGCAAAGTTGAAATGTGTTGGTTATAATGAATTGTGCAATCTCTGAATGAAAAGTTCAATTTAATTAATATTCTAAATGAATCACTTTGATATCACTCTCTATGAGCAAATGGGTGACATTGAGAGTTTATAGATTTTTTATATCTTCAGTGCAGCATTATTATTTCGTATCGTGCTGTATGTAAGCTTTTTGATTTTTGCTCCTGAACAATGATTACCGATATATTCGATTATTCCAATGATTAATAATTTGAAAATTATTAATATTCTCTTTTATTATGCGAAATACTAAGTAGATGACATTACCTTCTATACCACATATGCAAGATACTTTACTACCCAGGACTCAAATCAGCAACCTTTAGCATAGGTAAGCACCTCAATGAACTTTTTAGTGGTATCAAATGTGTAGAAATGATAAAATATTTTTATGCTGGTGCTACTATTAACCATTCAAGTTATAGGTAAATGTAGATCTGGATTTCCCTTCTAGAAAAATCACAAGTCTTAGGACTCCCATGCCCGTATTTTTTAAAATAAATATTATTAAAAATTCCATAAAATGTTTTTATCTTAGTATAATCATTAGTCAATTTGTTTACTGAACTACAATGTTTGAATCTAAAAATAAATTGAATGGATCATGCCTTTGTAAAAGAGAAATTAAAAATGTAATTTCCACTTTGTAAGCATTTTGTTTATTTACATCTGTATTTGTACAAGGATTTATTCGCCCATAATAAGTGTTATTTTTAGTTAATTAAAGATTTTTTCTGAAGGCGTGCCCAAACCAATTTTGTACTTGAAGGCCCACTGTATTTACATCCAGCCATGGGCAAATCTATATATTTAAAAAAATAAGGTATTCTGCAATGGCTTCGTTTAGAGCTTCTACTGAACCGATTGTTGTATTTTTTCTTTTAAATGAAAGAATATGATCCCTAGATGTGTTATCAGATATTGTTTATGTTAATTCACCAACATTTACGGTGTAAATCAATTAATTAAATCATTCTTTAATAGTACGCTTATCAATAGTCAATTGTTTTATTTCAAAGGGTGGCAGTTTCAAAATCGATATACGAGTCCACGATGCTTGATGTTTTGTTTTGATTGTTGAGATTTGTTTACAATTCATCAAGGTTTTGTTTCAGTGTAATAATTGCATTGTGGTATTGACAGTTTGCATGTATTTGCTTCTGTGGTGTATTTTGTAGAGAACACAGTGGGTTTTGCTCGGTTGTACTTTAGTGAAGTTGATTTCAGGTTATGTCGAATTCGGAATCGTTGTCCACCCGCCCCAAAAGACGCAAACGTACATTAACTGGACCCCGGGAAAGAGAAAGTCAACGTAGGTGTCGTGATAGTGAGATCATTTGGTTTTCTATTGGGTCATTGTCTATGAAATGTCAGTTTTGTTCTGCTTTGTACTTTCCATGTGAGAGAAATTCTGCAAACGATTTACTCTGTGTTGCTTAAATGGGAAAATAAGTTCGAGTAATATGCCAGAAGAAATCAAACAGTTGGTAATAGGAGATGATGACACAACAAACATTTTAGAAATAATATCCTTCAGTATAATAGTGCTATATCTTTTGTGCCGATATTGCATTGCCACCTGGTCATGGGCCACACGTGTTCAAAATTTTTGGAACTCATCACCGAATATCTTCGTTATACCCTCAAGATCCAAACAATGCAATATATTGTGAACATTAGTCTGGGTACAGTATTTTACATTTATCTCAGATCTCACCGTCAAATTTTGACGGGTTCTCACTAGTAAAATTGAAATTGTAAGAGAAATAATAAATTCAGCCTTTAGTAGTATTAGTATTTTAATAGAAACCCCTTTCCTCTACAGCACTATATTTTGTTTAATTGTTCGCATTCCCTTAACAGTAGTAATACATTTTCAATGGGTTTCATGTCTTATTTTCAAAACATTCTTTCATTTTGAGTAAAATATCAAGGCAAACGATTACAAAAGACCTTTTCACTTGGAAAACTCTTTTGAAGATTTTATCTCCAACAATGTTACAATTTTATTATTAAGGATCTAAATAACGCAGCTCTCAGAATTACATGATGCTGTAATTTCATTTTATCATTATTAGTTTGGTATGCACTTTTCACATTAGTCTGCATCTAAATCAACATCATAACATGATATAAAATTATGCTGAGAACATTACAACCAGCAAAAGCTTCTGTGAATTACTTAATCTCAGCGCTGGAAATAATAATTGTTAACTTACAATACAAAGCTTTATTCAAAGTAGGAGAGAACCAAACTTCTGCTCTTGTTGTTAAGCAATCGAATAATCTAAGGTTTATCCTACCATTGGCTTAGATAATTAAAGAAATAAAAATTAGAGAGAAACAAACATTGAAAAATATTTGAAAACACTCTACTATGTAACTGTTCTGTGTGACAATGGGAGGCTTTGTTTCGTCTTCTCTCAAATTTCGCTATGGAAACAAATCTTCCACTAATTCGCTCAGACATAGTAATATTTTCCACTTGTCGACCAGGCATGAACCGTATTCAAAGTGATCAAAACAACGAAACTTAGAAGAAGCGTGAGTTCTGAGCAGGTATTCCAAAATCAAGGACATTACGGCGTTGCAATTTAAAGACTTTTCGCCCTACTCAGATGAGGAAATTCTCGTCATTATTAGCGATCACTGTTAAGAAAATATAGATATGTGTTTATAAAATTACTTTTTACAATTCTGCTCTTGCTAATTATGTAATAGCGCTTTTTTATATTCAATCTTATGCCTCAATTTTTCATTCCTTGGCAATACGATCTATTGGCACTTGTTAAGAAACTAGTCAACTTAGGTCTTTTTGTGGTATTAAATTATATTCATTTTCCATCTATGAAATGAAATTCATTCGAATAATTAAATAAAATTCATCATAAGAGTCTCTAATTTGTTTATATAGGTCTCGCAAGACCCACTTCTGTCGTAAATAAATAGTTTCAACTGTAATATGGACTCTCTATCAAAATCTCTATCTCTATCTCTCTCTATCTCTATCGCTCTTTCTATCTCTATCGCTCTTTCTATCTCTCTCTATCTATCTATCTCTATCTATCTATCTCTATCTATCTATCTATCTCTCTATCTATCTCTCTATCTCTCTCTCTCTATCTCTCTCTCTCTCTCTCTCTATCTCTCTCTATCTATCTCTATCTCTCTCTATCTATATATCTCTATCTCTCAATCTACTAGGAAATATCTCGCTCTAACCACCTTAAGGGGAGGTTGCTCACCTCTCTTGCGAAGGCGCCTTCTGCTTTGTATAATTGTCACAATTACAGGAAAATGTTTATTGCAGTGAATAAAGTTACGTAAGAAGTTGGTGGTTGGCTGAGGTGTTGTCGGTTGCTACCGTGGGGTCAGTGCCGATTAAGCCGCTCGACCAGCGATAGTAGGAATAGTAGCAGTGCTTCCGTTTTGTTCATAATTCACTGTTGAAACACTTTCTGTTTCTTCTAGTAGAACGAGCGTGGCTGCGCGACGCGTGCAGATCTACCCAAAAAGCAACAAATTAGCGACAAATTGCTAAAAGTTTGTACTCCCAGTATTTGTTTTAGATCTATTCCATTCGTGAAATTAAAACCAATAGTGTTTTACCAATTCATGTAGAATGCCCTAATCAAGGCGGTATATCTCAAAAAATGAATCGCTTTTTCTTACAGCTCCTCTCTACTGCCCAATAATAAGCTGCCACCCATCTAACTTAGTAGGCGGTATGTATGGATCGCTGTGTTGACTTGCAATAAACCGCAAATATACTATAATATAACCTCTTTGGTTCTAACATGCTTTCATTTATTTTTAATATTTGGCGCATTTTGAAACTCTGTTGGGCGTAATTTTATTGTGGAATAGTTCTATTAAATACCACTCGTGTTTTAGAAATTCTCAGACAAATCCCCTCCTCGCTTCACGAATCGGGGATTTATCGACAATTTCCAAAGCATTCATGGTATTACCTATTACAAATTATGTTTTTTCAAATCAGTTTCCATAAGAAAGCGACAGTGTTTGATAACATGTTGGAGTCGTTAGGAGGGCTTGGCTGTGCTGTGTAGCGCCGCGGCGACGCATGGGGGTGGGAGGGCTCGCGACCATCGACACGCGCGTGTGCGGCGGCGCACGCCCTCCCCCTCCGCCCACACCCCGCACCCCCTCCCCCCTCCCATCTCACCACTTTCACTACGGGCGTTTTCTGTTAGGGGTGCAAGTGATCTCAAACAGCGCTGTACAGTATCAAATATCTTTTTGTGACCGATTTGAGAGTAAGTGAATGCTTGGGATTGAATGTGATGCGTAAAGAAGGCCCATCGCCCAGCTCTCGGATTCGCTGTGGCAGTGCCCGATATTCATGGGTCATTGAGCGGGGTGCTTTCCCAGCGCATGCATGTGGTATTTAATCAGACTCCAGTGCAAAACCGGAAATCTCTCTGCTCTCAGGGTGGTCCCACCCAGGGTTAATTGGGTAGACTCTCTTGGAAGTGCGGCGTGCCGACGTATCCGGCTTTCAGCCGGAAGAGGACTGTCCCCGGGGGGGGGGGGCAAGGATATAGCCTTAAGGCCCAGGTGCCGACCTCGTAGTTTACTCCCTGAAACAGAACAGATTTGTGTGAGCGGGGAACCTCGAACACCAATTATCGAATTATAGGTCTCAGGAGTCTTGCTACGTTATTTTGAGCGGTTCAACTTGTGAAAAGATAATTGTTGAATAAAATGAGATTTATTTGAAACGAAGTAATGAGTACTTCTTTACACATTGCATTCAATCCTAAGCATTCACTTACTCTCAATGAGGTAAAAGATGGAAAGGAATTTGAATATTTTCATTCTGTGCAGCAATTGCGTAGCTTAAGTTGGTTTCGCCCGGAGCAAAATTAATGGTGTCATTCCCCCTAATTTAAATATAAAAATATCTGTATCTGAATAGTTTATACATTATTTAATAAAAATAAAGTATATTTGCACGATATTAAAGATAATTTGTTGATTATTTTATGAAGATTAACGATAAGAGCAGATAAAGTAAACGCCGAAATTGAGATTCTTGGACCACTGATGAATTGCTAATAGTTTCGCGTTTTACTTTACATTCTGTTTCTTTGCTTTCTTAGTATATATGATTTAATTGTATAACTATTAAATTAATAAACTTTTTAAAATAAATCATTAAAATTATATAATAATCATATTTGGGTTTGCGGTTCTTGGTGGCAGAGTTGCTCGTGAGTGTCATTCAGTGCTGCGACAATTGGGCGATTGCCTCTCCGTAGCGTTGCTCGCTGGGTGAAGGCCTTCAAACGTGGTCTCGCGACAGCTGCTCATCTGCCGCGCACTGCGCGAGAGAGAGTTCAAGAAACGACTCTCAACGCTTTCTCATCCTCTGCAATGATGGGTCGAAACTTTGGTGTTTTATTGTCAAGGATAGATTTATTACTAATTCTGCAAATAAGTTCCAGAACTTGGTGGCAGAATACACTAACTTAACATTACAGAACTTAACAACTATACAAAATTTTACAAATTTTACACACTTTACAAATTAACATAAACATTTCACCGTGCAAGCTTCCATAGCACTCCACTTCACTTCACTTCACATCACTTCATTTCACTTCACCTCGCCTCGTCTCACCTCACCATACTGCCAATCACATTTTAATGTGATTCTGACACTCTTTTCCCTCAACTTCACATCACTGCACTACACGCCACTGCACAATAATAATAATAATAATAATAATAATAATAATAATAATAATAATAGTAATAGTAATAGTAATAGTAATAGTAATATTAATAATAATAGTAATAGTAATATTAATAATAATAATAATAATAGTAATATTAATAATAATAATAGTAATAGTAATAATGTTATAATAATAATAATGTACTTCTACTAATGTTAGCTGTAATGTACTCCTTTCTTGTAAAAACAATGATCTGTATTTACTCCTCTTTGTATTTCCTCTACTTATTGGTTCTTGTAATAGGGACCAATGTGGTACTACTAGCCTTGCAAAGTAGAACATTCCATTGGCCTTCACTGGCATGAGGATCATTTTTATTCCGAGCCCTTCTTTGGCAGATATAATTTAATTGCTAGGATTTATCAACCATCGTATTTGCCCGATTCTGTTGATCTTTTTCTGGTATTTTTCTGCAATGTATGTACCGTGTCATACTTCCCTCCCTTCACACGAGGCCATGAAATTCAATTCGTTTAATATGTGAAGATTAGAAGTTGAGGGAATTGGATACTGTTATTTCACTCTTGCCGTCGACTGCAGCTGCAGAACGTACTACAGATACCAAAAATGCTTCTAAAACTGCATTTTGAGGAATTCTGTTATTCCCTGGAAGAACACAAACTTTCGCGAATAATCTGTGAAATGTCTTTTTCGTAACTCGCCCTCCTCAAACGGATGCTACATTGCACTGGCAACGTTCCGATTTCCTGGTGACTTTATTCTAGTATAAGAATAGTAAAACAAAAAGGATAAACGGAAATCGTTATTATCGCCCAAATTTCCAGGGCCTCATATCCTGAAATCACGGATTTTGAAGCGCTGTAACATTGATTTAATTTACTTAGGTTCTAATATAAAATATTTCTTTACAAAAAATCCCCAAATGTAGTGTAACAATAACTTTTCTTCCACTAATAGCATGCGTTCTATTTCTACTTCTTTCATCATGAAACAATCAAGCGATTCAATTGACATGTTGAGGTTATGTACATACAATTTTTTAATAATTCTCGCTTGTGTTTCCTTAATCCAATAATGATGTCAATTTACTTATTCCAAATTTGATTTCAGTAATAGACCAACTACTATGTATTTCGGCCTTTAGTGGGTTCATCTTTCAAACTGCACTCTATTACTCTTAAGTATAATTTAAGTTCCTTGTTGTTTACTTTTTCAAGATTTTCTTGTTTCTCACTCAATTTTGAATGTGTGGAGTAATGGAGAATCAGAACAGCAGCTAACTTTGGAAATAACAAGGAAAAAAGAGATCAACAGTGGCCACTGAAGATCTGGGTATTTATACGAGACCGGGCGGTCTCTGATAAGAAAGTCGGTCATAATGTGAAATTCCAAACCCGTATGTTGATATTGTTATCGTATCGACTTTCGGTGTGGTAAAATGTAGGATGCCCAAAAAAGATATTGATTTTCTTATTAGAGCGTTTACAAATAACCACCAAATCATCAAATGGGTATTTTCCCCCCTTTCTCTTTAGATTGAGAGAATGCAGATTTTATACTTTTCTGAAATCATCGTTTTCTAATTTGGGATATGAATGTGACCCTGATTCAAAGGGTCCCGAATGTGTATGTCCATGGTATTGTACTTCAGAAAGTACATAATTCTTCTGAGTATTCAAGACAGTTGTATGTGAAAAAGTGCGTTTCTTCACGGATTCTCTATGAAGGATTGGTTATTGTTTTCTTTTGTCAGAATGTTGTCAGTTTGTTAGGATGTCAGTTCAACAATAATTTGTCGACACTACTGGAACAAGTTGCATTTCTCGTGACTTTCATTTTAAAATCGCCGATATTTCAATTGTCATCTGAGTAATGAATACGTGGTGAATAAAGTAGGCTTGTGGCAGCTCTTGTCAGGGTGCTCTTCTTTCTGCTTTACGCCTCATCCATCACTTCCCATTCAGCGCAGTTGAGAATTCGACAGGAGATTTTGAAATCTTTGGGGCCTTGATCCCCGAACGCATTCGTTTTTTTCCCTTTTTTTTATAACACCACCAAAGTATTGAATGTTCTGTTGGGTG
Source organism: Teleogryllus occipitalis (assembly GCA_011170035.1). Classification (NCBI taxonomy): domain Eukaryota; kingdom Metazoa; phylum Arthropoda; class Insecta; order Orthoptera; family Gryllidae; genus Teleogryllus; species Teleogryllus occipitalis. Next base: position 537,838 of record BLKR01000288.1, read on the forward strand.
TCGTCCCGCCCTTGTAATCAAGTGGTAGTGCTTTGAGAAATTAGAAAAGATGAAAGATAATAGGAAAGGAAGAAAATGCGGGTAGTTAATGGTCCGGTGGCTAGGATCAGGATGAGTTAGTGGTTGTGTATCTAGACACGCGTCAACCGTTCTACATTATCGGAGGGTCTAGTATCATTCTCGGAGAGCCAGAGGAGTTTTTTTATCGAGGTCGGTCCGGGGGAGTGAATATTCAGTGAAATCCATATCACTGACTACATTTTTACACGTATATCAAAATTTGTTTTGTCACCTGAAAAATAAGATCTTCTACCGAATTCTAACGACCATTATTATAGGAATTAACTAGAAATGTATTAAAATGACGGGAATTAATCACATTTTTATTGGCTTGTAAAGGAAAATTTGCAACTTTCTTAAAAAGTGGAAATTGGGTGTAGACGAAGAACGTGCTCCAAATGACTGAAGCCGGGGCGCTTCCGCGTCCACTGCCCCTTCTCCATTGCATCCTCTTGAAAGCGCGTGAGGGGAACAACGAATTCCGTATTGGACCGCGTCACGCGCGCCTCGCCTCGCACGGGGCATCCCCCTGGTCGCCCGCGCCCGCCCCCGCCCGCCCCCGCCCGCCCCCGCCCGCCCCCGCCCGCCCCCGCGCCCGTCCGCGCGCCCGTCCCCGCCCCCGCGCCCACGCCCGCGCCCGCTCCCGCCCCCGCGCCCGCCCCCGCCCCCGCGCCCGCGCCCGCGCCCGCGCCGCCCCCGCGCCCGTCCCCGCCCCCGCGCCCGCGCCCGCCGCCGCTCTCGCCGCCGCTCCCGCCCCCGCCCGCGCCCACGCCCGCCCCCGCGCCCGCCCCCGCGCCCGCCCCCGCCCCCGCGCCCGCGCCCGCGCCCCGGCTCCGGCGTCCGCCGCCGCGTGTTTATTTACAATGCGGTTGAAGCACGCGGCCGCCAGGGCGCTCGACTCTCGCGGCGGCGGCGGCGGCGGCGCAGAGGGCGAGCGCGCGGCGCGGCGCAGAGGGAAGGCGCGCGGCGGCTGCGGGCGGGCACGGCCACGAGCGATCGATGGCCGAGGGGCCGGGGCGCGTACGCGCGGGCGGGAGCGCTGGGCGAAGGGCGCGCAGGGGGAGGCGCCGCTCCGGGACACGTGCCGCCGCCGCCGCCGCCAGAGTCGCGCGTAGCAAGTGGGTCAGTCGCCGCGAGCGCGCGCGTTCGGCGTAGTGAGTGAACGGCGTCGCTGCGTGCGCCCTTCCGGTCGTGCGTGCGTGCGTGCGTGCGTGCGTGCATGCGTGGTTGTTTGTGTGCGGGCGGGTTCGCTGACTACAGAAGACTGTGGAATGTAACGCGAGGAAAAAAAGAACCAGACCGACTTCTGTTCTGCTGGAGGCTGATAAAAGTTCTCTGAAGATGTGCTTGGGGTGTGGAGGATTGTGCCTGTGAAGCAGGAAGGAAAGTGAGTGTTATAAAATAAGTATGCATCTTGTGATTGTGATTTGCTATTGATGTTTTGTATTTATACGTTACGTACGCATTTGTATTATTCTAGGCTTTCAGAGACATTGCAGAATTCGAAATTATGACATGCAAATGTGGGGTGTTGAAATGCGTAAGCACACTAATTCGAATTTTATATACAGAATAAAATATCTAAGATGTGTTTTACTTTATTGCAATTTTGCAGTGTGGCTAAAAAAGGGCGTAGGATACTATTTTTTGGCCAAATTTGAGATCACGTGATGGCAGTAACAAAGAATAAGCGTGTGTATATTTTATGTGTACTTTCCGAAATTATCATGCAGCATCAGTCTGCAATATATAAGCAGAATATACCGCCTTTGCTTAAGACTGAACTACTGAGTGAGAAATATAATCTAAAAGTTTCTTCAGCACTCCCCTCCCCTTCTCTTTCCGCCATATATGGCCACATTATTCACACACTTTAGAATTTGGACAATCTGGATCTTAAAACAGAAAGCGCGTGTAGTGAGACATTTGCGTTTGTCCTGTTTACTCCCTATCGCTACTTGAGTGAATGAGCGATCGGTATTCGTGTGAACGACCGAGGAATCAGCGCCTCCAAGAGTATTTGACTGATTGGCCCTGCACATGCGCATCGTGCGCCCGCGCAGGTGTATGTGTGTGTGTCCGTGGTGGTTTGTTTGTGCGTGTTGGGCATGCGCATCAAAATCGTTCAAACAGTTATAAGAGAGCCTTAAGCACGTGTCGCACGTGTTTGACCTACATTCGTATGAATTTTTTTCTTTGCCAGAGCAGCCTTTTTTCTTTCTTTCTTTCTTTGCCAACTTTGCGAGTGTTGCGGTTTTAAAGTAGCAGATGTTTGAAAACGTTATATAGTAGTAGTAGTATTGGAGATTCTTTTTAAAATTCTTGTGATCTTCGTATTATTGTATGATTCAGTAAATTTTATTGTCGCACTACAAGCTTGTATTTCATTTAATTGTTTTTTACAAATTTAAAAAATATCAAATACAAATATAAATTCTATAATATTTACATTACTAAGTATGTTAAATCTCACAATTTCTCAAAGATAATTCTAATTACAAAATATATGAATAGTCTTTGATACCATTTGCAGGTATTTTTCTTTGGGGATGGCCGTTTTTCTTTTACTGATCACTCTTAAAGTTGGTTCTTGCCTCTGCATACCACATTCAGAGATTAGTCGTTCATGTGCTGCGTTTTCATATATGGTCTTTAATGATTCTGAATCGATGAATGTACTCTTAATCTTCCATGACTGGATTCTACACCGTAATCTAGATTAATATATTGAGAAGTTTGGTGTTGGTGTACAAAGTGGGGAGAGGATTTGGTGTCTGGAGTCTGTTCCTATTCTCTCTCCCACTTTTCTTGACAATTCTTTGCGCTGCCTGATGATTTCGCTTTTTGGAAATTTGTTTTACAGCACTTGTTTTAACTTGTGAATCGTCTCTTCGGCAGTCGCTTTCATTTATATAGTGTTCTGTGTGTGCCCTTCATGCATTTGAATATTTTTCAGGTAATTGTCTTCAAATTGTCGTACTTAGTCACCACACTCCTGTGTTATTATAATTTTTTCAATTAAAAATTAATGGTTTTCTGAATTTGTAATGGAGTGTAACGATATTACATTGCATGTATTCTTGCAGACCTACGCTTCTTCTCTATTCTTGGTTGTTCTTTGTATCTTTTCTAGGGTTTTGAAAATTGAAAGTTGTTCTTTTATGGTTATTTGAGCAATTCCTTTTGTAGTCTGAATTTCATTTAGTATGACAATTAATATCCTTGGAAAATCGCTATAAATGTCTTGATATCTGAAGCGATCAAAGTGTGAGGTAATATGAATCTCTCCAAAAACAACCGGCCCGTTTTTTATTAGGAAGTGCTGTTTTCTGGATTTAAACATACACTGAATGAAGTGAGGATCTGAATACAGGCGCAATTTGTGTACATGTTTAGAAATGTCTAATGGTACTAACAGAATATAGCTATCAAACGAGTATATTAACTCGTACGCAGCGACAGGATTTGAGTGGGTTTCTATCGGGTATGTGGTAATATTTTTGTGTGTTCAGTAATATAATGCTTCTATGTTGAGACGTTATTTACGTAAATTATTGAATAATTTATGAACCTGAGTTTATTGCTGCATTTTCTCTGCGGTGGATATTTTCAGTTGATTTTCACTCACTCCTTTTACGACTTGAAAAATTGCACAATCATATTTATGTAGATATTCCGTAGATGCTAAATATCTGTTCATTTTATTTGTACCAATATCACATCAAAGCTTTTGTCCGTACATACCGAATTCGAACGGTTTGTAACATCAGTACAAAGCAGTGCCGCGACAATCGGCTCGGATAATCTTAGCGTCAAAAGCAGTATCGTGTTCGACTTAACAAGCATCCATGTGCATATCTGCCCTGATGCTTGCTGAGCGTCGTATTTTCCGCATCAGTGTTCTGATGACAGGTTTCCTTTTACGAAATACCCGCCCGCCGTAGACTTGATCGGGCTCACTGTTTATTTATTTATTTATTTATTTACGTCAAAAAACAGTTAAAAACTGCGTATGACGGGCTATGGGGAAAAGTGAATTGTGTGCACATTTTCAAAATTCTGTGATCCCTACACTAAATCATATACTACTTAATTTTTGAATTTTGAAAGGGAGAAAAAAAAAACAAAAAAACTCCCATGTAATAAAATCGATTTTCAAGGATAAATAAGCAATAAATTTTGAATTTTGAAAGGGAGAAAAAAAAAACAAAAAAACTCCCATGTAATAAAATCGAATTTCAAGGATAAATAAGCAATATATTTTGAATTTTGAAAAAACTCCCATGTAATAAAATCTATTTTCAAGGATAAATAAGCAATAAATTTGGCTCTTATTACTTCCTGCCGCGACAACGTGGAAACGATAATTTGAATAATTGTATTTCCCACTGAATTCTAGAAGACGTGCACAGAAAATGAAGTTACATTTATGTCCAGAAGCAAAACAAGGGGCCATCTCAGCATTTGCTCAATGGATCAGGGAAACTGGACGAAAAACCTGATCGAGATGGGAGCCGATAGGTGTTGAGCCGATAGGTATCGGTTTTCATATTTTCGGAAGATTTTGGATACTCTTAAACAACTATGATCATCTTTGAGGACTCATTTTTTTCATTTCTAGACTAACCGAGATTAAAAGAGTTGTGGACAAAAAATGTATGAGCGTAGTACATATAAAATACGTAGACATAAAAATGTTACTTGTGGACGTACCCTCTCCCTCAGAAAAAATGTCGTTCAAAATTCTATCTTCCACACCGCGCCGACAAACTTGGACACCCCTCGGCCTGGGGGAGGGCAGGGGGAGGGACGCGTTGACCAATCGCTAGCAGGTAGAACCACAGTTGTCTGTGATTGGTGCAACATCCCAAGGGGCAGAAAGAACGCTGTCTCAGGGGGAGGGGGCTAGTTCGTTTACGTACGAGACGGAAATATCGTCATATTTCCCTGCCGAAGGAGGTAGTTTGCCTGCGCGTACGCCACGACGAAAAAAATATTTCTAAGCGGGGTTTTCCGTCCAGAATGATTGTCTATAGACCAGTAAATATTTATCATTTTAGCAACAATTATTCTAACTTTTAGTAATCGATTTGTAACTCCTGACAAAATGCTATTTTGAGATATTCATTTCAGGCACAATTTGCGGAGCCTTCCCGGCCGTTCTAACGCATATTTCGAATTTGTTTATAAAATTATAAATTGTTGCAAAATTGTTAATTCGCTGTTTTTGGTTCTGGGACATCGGGAGACTCTCCCCACTTTAGATTTGCAAAATTTGGAAATTGTTTATAAATTTGCAATTGTTGCAAATTTTTTTATTGTCTAATCTGAATGGCGTTTAAATGTGATGCAAAATTCCGGAATCCGTTCGGTGCTATTATATCTCGTTCTCGAGATATATGTAATTGTTTATAAGAAATTAACATCTTAGTAGACCCCATTTGTTTGCGCTTAATTCATTCGCGCTAGCAGAATAGCGTGGGATGGGCCTACTGAAAAAACAGTTCTCTAATGCCGCGCTTTTGCCTGCCACATACGCTTAAAATGCACTTGCTTGTAAACAAATTCTGTGGCCAATTTAATTATGATAAATTCGTATTTTTACGGCGAGTATGAGCATAACTTTTATTTGGTTTTTATATTCTCTTTTAAGTCCTACAATTTGCAAGTCGATATATTTATCAAATAGGAAAGAAATTGATTATAAAAAAAATATTTTTCAAGGTGCATTACGCCCAAACAATTGTTTCTGTTTTTCTATCAAAGGGATGTTGAGCAACCGAATAAATGTATTATTAATTTTTTTAAGTCCCCTGTTAACACCGAGAGTCAGAAACTATTTGTTCCTCTTGTTTACCCATTACCATTAAAAAATAGGGAAACATATTGCTTAGCTGTTTGCTATAAACTGCACTGGATTGGATGAATGTAGTGTTAAGGTTTTCAAATACAGAAATATTCAATTTTGTGTTTTGAAAGATCACATGAGTAGAATCACACATCACAATATTTACACAAGTATAGAAATTTCTAAATAAACGTATATAAACTTTAAGTTAATACTTTCAATTCAATTTATCATTCCTTTCTAAAACTGCACATTTTGCATGATGATTTCATTGTATAATATTCAAATCAGAGCTTTATGTGCTAAATCTACGCATTGTTAATACATATTTTTAAACAACATTAATATATTTAATATACATTTAAAAGGTTTTTAGATTGGCGAACGTTTCAATGAAATTTCATGAATTCCTAAATGCTTGAAAATAAATACTTGTAAAATTAAATACTTGTAGAGTGTGAAAATATAACAAACTCACGTATTTGGTAAAACGAGTTGATATTACTAAAAGAAAGCAAAACAGATGTTATAACAATTCAAAGAGATTTAGCGTTTGTTTACAGTTTAGTAAATATCAATGCACTAGCATTTCCCAGTGAAAATACATAGAACGAACTTGGTGGTCAAGTGATATGACCTTCCCAACACAGACTACATTTCAGTATCGTCAGAGTTCGAAGGTGGTTTGTTGGCCGCCATTCTACGAATCTATCAAAACCTTGAATTTTGCACGACCATCTGTACAGCGAGAACGTAGCGGTTTATTAAACGGAAACGGGCCATTCGAGGTATCTAATGTGCACTCTTTGAAAACGTTTAACCATTATAAACTATCCCTAAGAAAAATATCAAATAAACAATGTTAAAGATCACCAGCTTAACATTGCCTTTACTATTTGAATGTTTTCAACATCCCCAACACCAACACAAAACCCATGTTTTTACAGGTTATTATAAAACCAATTCAATAAATATAAGCATTTATTCACGTTATTATTTTTAAAACACTCAAATATCTACGATGTTATTTGATTCATGTCTTCATCGAAGATCTGAGATTAAAAAACTGATAAGCAGAGAAAATTAAAGTAATTTTGAGTGATTGATGAAGTTGAATGATCAAACGAAAAACAATGTTTCTTGCTTCATATAATACTATCGTGTTTAACAGACATGTAATTACATGTGATACCTATATTTAAACATCCAAACTAATGAAAATTTTCAAAATTAAAATCATCAATAAAACGTTGATTCATCAGCAAGGATTATATTATTAAATACTTTTTGAGATTCATGTGCTCCTGTGTGAATAACGTAGTAAACGTGATTCGTATGATCCAGTTGCTCAGAATAATGCAAAACCTGCTAGACACATACACTAAACATAATAGTTGTCAAATAGTTATTTACGACATGAGTATCATAAGATATCTTATTACAATACGAAATTGGAGAATTATCAAACAAGACTCTTTAGCCGAAATTGTTAACCAATTGAATATTGTAATATAATGTTACCATTTGAATATCATAGAAAGTAAGACGCAATTTGTCAAAATTCATGTGAACTATAATTTTTCTTTAAATTTTACTCCTTATCCTGCGAAAGATGTGTGACAGTACTTATGTTAACAATTATACTGCCATGGGTTTAATTAATTAGTTTTCAGTACGCAAATTATTGTTTTTGGTTTTAAAGAAGCATGGATATACAGAGTATCGGGGAACGAAACGTCGAAAGTTTGAAAAAAGCTGTTTAAACAATTTTAATCATACTTTGTCTAATAAACTACATAGATATTTTGAATGGCTGAGCTGCAATAAACACGCAAATTTTGGTTTGAAAATATGAATTCTACGCAAAACTTTGCATTCTAGAATCATGTAAACAGACCAGAAACATGTAACATGTTTATTATTAACAATATAAATTAATATATTAGTTCAGAAAAAAATTAACCGAGAAATAAAAAAGCAGTCGAACTGTGAAAATTGGGTGCTTTTTTATTTCTAGGTTAATTTTTCTTTCTGATCAAATGTATTCATTTATTTTGTTAATCATAAACAATTTAGATATTAATGAAGTGTTTATATGCTTCTACAACGCAAATAGTTGCCTAGAAAACATATATCCAAACCAACTTTTGAATGTTTATTGCGGCTTAGCCATTTGGAATATCCGTGTAGTTTATTAGACAAAATAAGCTTAAAATTGTCTTAACAGCTATTTTTCGAAGATTCGACATTTCTTCCCCGAATATCCTGTATATAAAAGCTTGATTTCTGTTGGTACGCGACGGAACGGCGTTCCGGTTCTTTGGAAATAATTATGAAATTATATTATATATAAGTAGCTATTGCTATTATATTAATAATTAATTTGAGGCGCGTTTCGGGGCCTAAGAATTTAAAAATAAAGGATATATGTATCATAATAACTCTTATGACGACACTGTTCTCAGTTACGTCAAGTTTTAATTTAGAGAATCAAAGTGAATGGTCTAAGTTTACTCACCTAAATAAAGTTTATCTTACTATACATACTATTTAGAAAGTGTTTTATGTTCAAAACAAGTGTTGCCTCAACAGCATATATTTTCACGTATTATTCGTAATTGCTATGCAATATTCAATACGGACTATGTGAACCTGCAAAAAAGAAACAACAAAAAAAGACCTACTGCAGCAGAAAATATTTTCTACTCGTCGGGATTCGAACTCGGGTCTTTAAAGTTAACTCACCTGACACGGTTCCCCCTCACCACCAGGTACACGACAAGACTACCTCCTTTCCGATGCGAAAAGAAAGTGAAGCATTTGCAGTTTTTTAAAAAAAACAGGGTGTTCAATTTATCTTAATACAAGATCTATTTTTAAAAAGAGATTTCATTAAACAAAAATCTCTAGCGTTCAGATTGTTTTTCGACAATGTTATAAAGATCAGTCGGGGCTAATATTATACAGTAGAAAATTGGGGTTAATGTATTACACTTTAAGAGTTGTTATTTATTTATGTCCAAAATTAACAAGAAAATGACAAATGATAGGAAATATATTCTATTATAATTACCATATAGCAAACACTCAGAATGTAACAATATTTGGGAGGGAGAAAATCAAAACTAAAATGCCTAATTTTTCCAGTCAAAAACTTTACCACCGTGATATAAATCTTTTGATGTTACTTCGTTATTTTTTATGACACGATATTTTTGAAAATAGGTTATCATTAAGAAAGAATTAATATTCTTTTCTGCGTTAAAATAATGCAATAATATTAATCGTGTCATGATATATACAGCCTCAAATTTGTGGGGCTAATATGATACAACTTAAGAGGCTAATGTAATACAATACGGGTGTCGGGGCTATTTTGATACACTAAAAATTAACACGCAGACAACTGGAAGGGATTTTTTAATGTTTAATATTACATCAAAGGCGCTAAAATTCCGATTTGATGTTGATAAACTATCCAAGTGTTTATCTGAGAAAGAAAGACCAGGCGACAATTCATATAGATTTCCTCGTTCTCCTCCCTACCCAGTACATGGTGATTCACTTATGATTATCAATTGGCGGAAGCTTCTGCTGTTTCAGTGCAGTTACTGATTTTTCACTGGAATCACAAGGAACCAGGCCTACAATAGGAGCTAACACCATCCCTTCAACTCCAGATATCAACTGTTCTCATCCAGTACTTTTGAGATAATGCTGTTGGAAAAAAATTTAAAAAAACAGTAGCCCTCCAAAGAATAAGGAAGCGGTTAGACCCAATAGCAGCAATCATTACTAGTGATGAGTGGATCATTACTAGGAAAGAGTGGAGTGTTTAATTTACATTAATTTAATATCTCTTTTTAAAAAGAGATTTCATGAAACAAAAATCTCTAGCGTTAATATTTCTTTTCGACAATGTTAATAGGTATTTGTTCGCAATTTTCGAAAATTCAGATCGTTCGCCCAAAATTGAACGTACGCCACTTTTAAACATCTTGTGCTTCGAGGAATAGATTTACAGAAAAATTGGAGCTCTTTTTGAGGAAATTATGTAAATATGATGGGGTTTGGTGTAAAGTACCTTCAAAATTAAAAGATTCGTTTCAAATTCGAAGATTCGTAATATTAGCCAGATCGTTCAAGGAATATCCATTTTGGTGAAAATCGTGTTTACTTTAGGCTCTAGAATTACTCACACGAAGACGGATTCACAAAGAGGTTTTTTGGAAAATCACTTTTTCGGGTTCAAAAAACAAGCGTTTTGACAGCCTTGTGTATAGAAAATAAAAGAACAATACCAACAATCCACTTTTTTCGAACTAGCTACTTACAAAACGTGTTTTCTGTAAAAATTTCGACACTTCCTCCTACAGCATTACATAACTCTCTTTACACGTGGAGGTAAAAATATTCCAGCGTTACTGGGATTTGAACTCGGATCCCTGTAGTCCGTAGGTCTGGCTCGACCGCACTGTGCTATCACAGATATTTCTCAACAAGCTGTCCAAGCACACTTATTACGAAAAGAATAGTTACGTGATATTCATTGCACTTAGATTTTTTATTAGAGGAATGTTCTACATGTGTCAAAGGTATCAAATTCGCAATAAGAACCCAAACGATTACAACCCACGCAACTACATAGCTCATTTTACTTAGAAATATTTTCAACCAGAAGCCGTGGTCTTTAGAACCCTCTGTGGAAGTCGTTGCCGGTCTTATCTTTCGGCGACTATGTCCAAGGTTGAATTACGTCACAGATGAAAGTTGCGATAACGCTAGAGCTCAACACGGGCGCTTGCAGACGTTCTGAAGCCAGAATCGCAATAGGGGCATATTTATACGTGATTCTTAAAGACATTAACACACTAAAATAAGTAGTGGCGCCTCAAAACACATGCTTTATGTGATATTTATAATGGATACGAATGATTATAACTATACAATTAACCGCAAAATTGTTTCTACCCGCAAAAATTATTCGCCGTGGATGAGGTTCGATCTTACGTGCCTAAGCTTCTCCAACAGTGCGCTTACCTGCTATACCACAGAAACTCTTATAACGTTTGTCTCTCACAAATATGATTTTAAACTGTCATGTATCACAGATTTGACTAAAAAAGTCAAATGTATGTGTCATGTATCACAGATTAGCCTTTTATATACAGGATATTCGGGAAGAAATGTCGAATCTTCGAAAAATAGCTGTTAAGACAATTTTAAGCTTATTTTGTCTAATAACTACACGGATATTCCAAATGGCTAAGCCGCAATAAACATTCAAAAGTTGGTTTGGATATATGTTTTCTAGGCAACTATTTGCGTTGTAGAAGCATATAAACACTTCATTAATATCTAAATTGTTTATGATTAACAAAATAAATGAATACATTTGATCAGAAAGAAAAATTAACCTAGAAATAAAAAAGCACCCAATTTTCACAGTTCGACTGCTTTTTTATTTCTCGGTTAATTTTTTTCTGAACTAATATATTAATTTATATTGTTAATAATAAACATGTTACATGTTTCTGGTCTGTTTACATGATTCTAGAATGCAAAGTTTTGCGTAGAAATCATATTTTCAAACCAAAATTTGCGTGTTTATTGCAGCTCAGCCATTCAAAATATCTATGTAGTTTATTAGACAAAGTATGATTAAAATTGTTTAAACAGCTTTTTTCAAACTTTCGACGTTTCCTTCCCCGATACTCTGTATATCCATGCTTCTTTAAAACCAAAAACAATAATTTGCGTACTGAAAACTAATTAATTAAACCCATGGCAGTATAATTGTTAACATAAGTACTGTCACATATCTTTCGCAGGATAAGGAGTAAAATTTAAAGAAAAATTATAGTTCACATGAATTTTGACAAATTGCGTCTTACTTTCTATGATATTCAAATGGTAACATTATATTACAATATTCAATTGGTTAACAATTTCGGCTAAAGAGTCTTGTTTGATAATTCTCCAATTTCGTATTGTAATAAGATATCTTATGATACTCATGTCGTAAATAACTATTTGACAACTATTATGTTTAGTGTATGTGTCTAGCAGGTTTTGCATTATTCTGAGCAACTGGATCATACGAATCACGTTTACTACGTTATTCACACAGGAGCACATGAATCTCAAAAAAAGTATTTAATAATATAATCCTTGCTGATGAATCAACGTTTTATTGATGATTTTAATTTTGAAAATTTTCATTAGTTTGGATGTTTAAATATAGGTATCACATGTAATTACATGTCTGTTAAACACGATAGCATTATATGAAGCAAGAAACATTGTTTTTCGTTTGATCATTCAACTTCATCAATCACTCAAAATTACTTTAATTTTCTCTGCTTATCAGTTTTTAATCTCAGATCTTCGATGAAGACATGAATCAAATAACATCGTAGATATTTGAGTGTTTTAAAAATAATAACGTGAATAAATGCTTATATTTATTGAATTGGTTTTATAATAACCTGTAAAAACATGGGTTTTGTGTTGGTGTTGGGGATGTTGAAAACATTCAAATAGTAAAGGCAATGTTAAGCTGGTGATCTTTAACATTGTTTATTTGATATTTTTCTTAGGGATAGTTTATAATGGTTAAACGTTTTCAAAGAGTGCACATTAGATACCTCGATGGCCCGTTTCCGTTTAATAAACCGCTACGTTCTCGCTGTACAGATGGTCGTGCAAAATTCAAGGTTTTGATAGATTCGTAGAATGGTGGCCAACAAACCCCCTTCGAACTCTGACGATACTGAAATGTAGTCTGTGTTGGGAAGGTCATATCACTTGACCACCAAGTTCGTTCTATGTATTTTCACTGGGAAATGCTAGTGCATTGATATTTACTAAACTGTAAACGAACGCTAAATCTCTTTGAATTGTTATAACATCTGTTTTTGTTTTTTTTAGTAATATCAACTCGTTTTACCAAATACGTGAGTTTGTTATATTTTCACACTCTACAAGTATTTAATTTTACAAGTATTTATTTTCAAGCATTTAGAAATTCATGAAATTTCATTGAAACGTTCGCCAATCTAAAAACCTTTTAAATGTATATTAAATATATTAATGTTGTTTAAAAATATGTATTAACAATGCGTAGATTTAGCACATAAAGCTCTGATTTGAATATTATACAATGAAATCATCATGCAAAATGTGCAGTTTTAGAAAGGAATGATAAATTGAATTGAAAGTATTAACTTAAATTTTATATACGTTTATTTAGAAATTTCTATACTTGTGTAAATATTGTGATGTGTGATTCTACTCATGTGATCTTTCAAAACACAAAATTGAATATTTCTGTATTTGAAAACCTTAACACTACATTCATCCAATCCAGTGCAGTTTATAGCAAACAGCTAAGCAATATGTTTCCCTATTTTTTAATGGTAATGGGTAAACAAGAGGAACAAATAGTTTCTGACTCTCGGTGTTAACAGGGGACTTAAAAAAAATTAATAATACATTTATTCGGTTGCTCAACATCCCTTTGATAGAAAAACAGAAACAATTGTTTGGGCGTAATGCACCTTGAAAAATATTTTTTTATAATCAATTTCTTTCCTATTTGATAAATATATCGACTTGCAAATTGTAGGACTTAAAAGAGAATATATAAACCAAATAAAAGTTATGCTCATACTCGCCGTAAAAATACGAATTTATCATAATTAAATTGGCCACAGAATTTGTTTACAAGCAAGTGCATTTTAAGCGTATGTGGCAGGCAAAAGCGCGGCATTGGAGAACTGTTTTTTCAGTAGGCCCATCCCACGCTATTCTGCTAGCGCGAATGAATTAAGCGCAAACAAATGGGGTCTACTAAGATGTTAATTTCTTATAAACAATTACATATATCTCGAGAACGAGATATAATAGCACCGAACGGATTCCGGAATTTTGCATCACATTTAAACGCCATTCAGATTAGACAATAAAAAATTTGCAACAATTGCAAATTTATAAACAATTTCAAATTTTGCAAATCTAAAGTGGGGAGAGTCTCCCGATGTCCCAGAACCAAAAACAGCGAATTAACAATTTTGCAACAATTTATAATTTTATAAACAAATTCGAAATATGCGTTAGAACGGCCGGGAAGGCTCCGCAAATTGTGCCTGAAATGAATATCTCAAAATAGCATTTTGTCAGGAGTTACAAATCGATTACTAAAAGTTAGAATAATTGTTGCTAAAATGATAAATATTTACTGGTCTATAGACAATCATTCTGGACGGAAAACCCCGCTTAGAAATATTTTTTCGTCGTGGCGTACGCGCAGGCAAACTACCTCCTTCGGCAGGGAAATATGACGATATTTCCGTCTCGTACGTAAACGAACTAGCCCCCTCCCCTGAGACAGCGTTCTTTCTGCCCCTTGGGATGTTGCACCAATCACAGACAACTGTGGTTCTACCTGCTAGCGATTGGTCAACGCGTCCCTCCCCCTGCCCTCCCCCAGGCCGAGGGGTGTCCAAGTTTGTCGGCGCGGTGTGGAAGATAGAATTTTGAACGACATTTTTTCTGAGGGAGAGGGTACATGTCAAGCATCTTTTCAGTAATTATTAGCTTCTAGAATCTATTCTTCTAGCATATTCATATCATTTTTTCAATAATTGCCTTTTCATTAGTTTTTTATTACGTCTCCTAAGGGTGTGGCTGCGAAATTAATTTCGGGCTAAGAATATAATGATTTGAAGCAAAGTATTTCAAAGAATTGAATACAAATTTCTGTGTGAGAAATAGTTTAATGCTCGTATGTAGTATTTAATTATTATATCCTGATCATTATTACGCTCTCTCTTCTCAGAAAAGAACTTGTTTTTAGAGAGCAATCCAGAGTTGCTTAATGTACCGTATGTTTTCAATTGCAGCACTGTCTCTTTCATGTGTGTTGAAGCATGTGGTAGTGAAGGGAGATCAGTTGTTCGGAATGAATGCTTACCATTGTACAGCAACCGTAAGGTAAAAGAGGAAACCAAAAGATATCATGATGCTGATCAGTCATTCATGTCCAATAGAATATGAGGAAACTAGTTTCTCATTGTCTTCAGGGGTGGTGCACATATCATCTGAGCAGTGTGGTGTTTTGTTGGCTGGTCGTGGCAAGAGGACATGGCTTTATAGTGAGGCGTGGATTGGCTATTCATAATTTTTTCCTTTCAAATCTTTTGTCCCTGACATACATACGAAAAAAAGGTGTGTCCTACTGTAAAAATACAATACGCCTGCGACCGCAAAGAGAGCTAGTTTAATATTTCCAAGAGAGAAGCGGGTACTATTTCTCAACGTATGATCCTCGCAACCTGTGGATGTTATAGCGATTGTTTCTAGGACTTTATACCGCGTGCATTTTCAGTGTTACCAACTAGTAGGCGCTGCTGGAAATTCATGCAGGTATTAACATGCCTTAAAAATGTAATGAAGAATTCACTTAGGCAAGAAAATAAAACTTTCTCTTGGAAATTTTCTTGTTTTTTACGGTACACAACACTTAAAATGGATATCAGAGAAGAATCGCAATTCTACATGCGTTTATATGCGTTACTACACTTAATTAGATAAAACTCAACTCTGCTTTACAATTAATTTCTTTGCAAATCCTCAACAGTCAAATTAAACAATTACATTTCTCCTCCCTCAATAATCCTTGCTGGAGTCCCTCAAGGGTTCCCGCTCTCTCCCACTTTGTTCAACACATTCTCCTCAGATATACCTGTTCGAGATAAACACACAACAGCGGTTTATGCTGACGACGCAGCATACAGCATGTGGCGGACTTACAGCTTTCCTCCGCCATACATCTCTTGCAAGACGCACTAAACATTTTTCAGAATTGAGCATCTTCATGGAGATCTATCCTATCCTTAATCTACACCCAACCAAATGCGAAGCTAAAATATTCACTCTTCGGCGCAACAATAATGCCACTCTCATATATATTATTAATCAAAACGTTCCTTGCAATCCTCCAAATAAACCTATAAAATATCTTGGGAGTGCTCCTTGACACCAGACAAACTTGGAAAGTGCACATTTTAAATAAAAGTAATACAGCACTGGCCGCACTTTCAATTGTGTCCTTTAATAAACAAAAAGTTGGCTGTTAAAACAGATCCCTCCCTAATAATGCACAAAACTGTCATTCGTCCCATAATTGCATATGCATGCCCAATTTGGGGAAGCACTGCACTTTCGATTCGTAAAAATGTCCAAACATTCCCATATAAAATCCTTCGCACTGCCGTCAAAGCGCCTTGGTACGTGTCAAAAAAACAACTCCACAGAGAGTTTGTTCTTCACACGATTGATTATATCAGTCACCAATCAAATAATTTTTTCTTTCCTTACCATCGTCCCCTGCAACTTCTATATTCAACCTAGGAAAAACATATAAACAACATCGAAGAATCAAATCTAGATTCCCAAAGGATAAATTTAAACCACCCTAAAGAGAAATGCATGATATCACAAACTTACTTTTTACTTTCTTTTCTTCCTTTAATTGTCCTATACTTGCTAAGTTGTAGTTCAAATTCAATATTGTAAAGTGTAAATAAAGTAAATATTGTAAACATAAAAGTTAAACTTCGGGCCTAATGGTTTACTCCGCGCTGTTTTCTAGGAGATGGAATGTCAAACCGTAGCCTAAAACAAAAAATTGGCTGCAAGTAGCGGAGCATTGGGGGGGGGGGCGAATAATTCAAAGTTGTTTCTCAACATTCCGAACACTGTAGAGGAGGTCAGGGCCATGAGACCAAAGAGCAGCGAATGACCCTCAGGTCACTTTCGCACACGTGGCATGCTCCACGGGCAGATGCAAAAATTTCGAAGGGTAGACCGAGAAAAAATTGGCAGGGCGTTATGATGAAATGAATGACTTAATGAAAACTAGGAATTGGGTGCAGCAAATACGTTAGAATTTCATTAACGTATTCTTAATATGTAAATTGTTAGCGTAGAAATTTCAGTAGTTCTATAAGCGTTGTTCGAGTTACAAAAATTTTTGATTTTAATTATTTTTTTTCTCATTTTATTGAGGGGAGTTTTTCGCTGCTTTTAAGTGTTCTTAGCGGAGATTACAGATCCGCCGTCCCTCGCACGCGACTGCCTTCATTAAAGGATTGTGGGAATTCTGATTTGGTGTTGTTGACGTTCTTATGAGAAGAAATAAAAGAGGTCATCTTCGTCAACATATTGTTTTTATTAAGAATGAAAATATTTATAATTTCATTAATGGAGACGTCAGTGATATGTAGACTCATTTTTGTGAAACTAGGCCTATTCCGGCTTAGTTTTGTGAATCACCGGCGTACGAATCACATTTAAAGTCGCGAACCGCCATGTTAATAGTGAAGATTCCATAATTATTTTTTCTTGTATTCCCTTTCCAACCTACTAGAGTGAATACTCTAGGAATTGAATTTCTGAAATCTTAATCAGGCTGTTCCCTGAACTGTATGGCCTACAATATCTGGGTAAACATGTGCACAGTGGAAGTGTGGAATTTTCAAGAGAATTTTCTGTAAACACAATTGATTCGCTATTCACACAGAATATATGAGATGTATGCGAAAATGCTATTTATTTAGTTGCTAATATTTATTCTGTTCGACGGCGAAAATACGACTTTCAAGGTAACAATTTTAAATCTTCAACTTTCTCTCTCCGGTCCACGATTGTGAACTGTCGCTGAGTATAACCCAACATACTTCCACCTCCTGATTCACATTTCCTGTTTGATAAGCAATCATTATAGAAATAACCCTAAACTGCCCGACAGGAAGCTTCTGAAACTGTGTATGAAACACGTGGTTCTCAAAAAGTAGATACGTTCTCTCGTATGCCGTATGAAAATAGAAAATTCTTTGGTAAAGGTAAATCGAATTATCCAGAATTCTCAATGTTCTCTTAGGCGCATTAAAATCATCAAAATACCTATTTTCTAGATTTTTTTCAGAAAGTCCTTGAGGAAATTGGCTAAAAATTGAACCATTTGCCTTATTGAAAGAATTCGAATGTTATTGATCACCTCTGTAGTTATCCAAAGTCACCAAAAACTGAAGTGTCTACGCACACTTATCCAGTGAGAATGTCTGCCGGAGATGCAGACGAAACGTCGGGAAATAGCCCGTCGAGTTGGGTCGGTCCACGTCCTGACGGGGGAATGCAGATAGGGCTTTCAAGTATTCCTTTCTTTCGCAAGTCATTTTTCTTCTCCCCATTGTTCATTCTCATTCTTTTATAACATCCTGTTTCTTCTTCTCCCTCTTCTATTTCACTGGCCCCCCTCTGTATGCTGAACGCCCACCCATGTCTTTGATGTGCATGGCGACCCGTGTCGAAGGGAATGTATGTCCTGGCGGTTGAGGGGTCTGTTTGTTTCCCCAATACTCACCTTGTGCTACATTCTGCTTTGCACTTAGTGATACGTTGTTTATGTATTTTGGGGAACATTCCTTGTAGGCTTCAATACGCTTGCTTTGGCCTCGGACTCTTCTAGATGGGCGGTCGGGAGCTAACCTACTCCTGATCAATCGGCTTGGACTAGGTCTTGTACTGAACTCCAGGGTGAGCGGGGGGATCCACGGCGGTGCAGCGCTGTGTTATTCCCTCACTATATCCCCGTGGCCACCCTGGCACTCTGAAGGAGTGTCCCCTTGTTGGGCTCCGTGTAGGGTGGGGACCACGGGGATTAAACTGATATCCATCTCATGGATACTTAACCTTCTCCCCCACCCTCTTCCGCAAGGAAGAGATGTCCGGAACGAACTATTGATTTGAATTCTTTCTTTTCGAAAGAAGATAGGCCAAAGAAGCCTTTATTCCTCCTCATGGCATGCACTGATGAAGGAAAATCTTTTAAAATGGTAAGTGCTGTCCGTTTAGCGCGCGCCATTGAGGAAACTTTTGGAAAGCTACAAGCCGTGGCGCGACAAACGAATGGTACCATTCTCTTTGTAGCACGTTCGGATGACCAAATAGACAAGATCATGAAAACCAAGCAGATTTCCGGCCTCCAGATGAAAGTGACCACTCACCCAACACTTAATCTTTGTAAGGGAGTGGTCAACCACGAGGATTTCTCTGCGGAGAGTGGGGAAGATTTAGTCTCCTTTTTTAAGAGCCAGGATGTGACGGAAGTCTATAGGATCAAGAGGAGGGAGCATGGTCGAGAAATCCCCACTTTCACTCTTATTCTGACATTCAATCTTCCAACTCTCCCTCAAAAGATCTCGTGCGGATTCTATAATCTTCATGTAAGGTAATATGTTCCCAACCCTTCGCGGTGTTTTACGTGCCAGAGGTTCGGCCATACACAGAAGCGATGCATGGCAGATAACTCGGTGTGCGGTAAGTGCAGGAGAACGATGCATGCACCTGAACCCTGCGCAACTACACCGCGTTGAGTTAATTGCGAAGGTGACCATCCGGCCAACTATAAGCAATGCCCTACTTTCCTGAGGGAACGAGCAATACAGAAGATTAGAGTAGTTGACAGAGTGTCCTTTCCTGAAGCCAAACGTGGAACCCTATTGATCTCTCTCGCTCCTTCTCCGATGCTGTGACAATTATGACACCGAGAGTAGCAGCGGGGCACCGTGGCAATGCCCAGGAGGTCTCGGCTTCGGAGGAAACTCCCGTTGGGGTAGAATCTCGCACATCCGGATCCCAACGTCGGAGGAAAAAAGATAACACATAATTTCACCATGGCTTTCATGTCATGGAACATGAATGGTTTCTCCTCGCGAAGGGACGATCTTAGACAGCTGTTGTCCCGTCACAATCCTTTAATAATCTGTCTTCAAGAGACTCACCTCATCCCACCTCGACCCTTGTCTCTTCGTGGTTTCTCCCCTTACAGGTTTGATGTGAATGATGGTATCCGTGCTCATGGTGAAGTTACTTCACTGGTTCATGATTCGCTGCTGTCCACAGAGGTGCCTCTTCAGACCGAATTTTCACTCAGTGTGTGTGCAGGTGCACCTCCGATCCCTCACACTCACTGTATGCAACATTTACATCCTTCCAGGACTGAGTGTATCTGCTCATGAACTTCTGGACTTGATAAACCAATTGCCGTCTCCGTTCGTGGTAGTCTGGGATGTAAATGCCCATAGTCCTCTCTGGGGCTCTTCCCTCACCTATCCGAGAGCCAGTGTATTAGAATCACTAATAGACACAGCGAACTTGGTTATTCTGAATTCCGGTGAACCAACTCATTTTGCCGTCGCCACAAATGCGAGCACGTGTATTGATCTAGCACTCTGCATCCCTTCTCTTGCAACCGTCCTGCAATGGTCCATCCTTGACGACCTGTGCGGAAGCGACCATTACCCCGTCATCGTCCACATTGATGGACTTGCTCGTGGGTTGGCGCGCCCCCTCAATGGTGTGTTCGACGTGCTGACTGGCTGACATCCCAAGCGAACGTCAGAGTGTCGGAGAACGAGTTTGCCAGTGTGGAAGAAATGGCAGCTTATTTTAACAGTGCTGTACTACAAGTTACGGACAATGCAATTCTCAAGTCGACCGGCAAATCGCGACACCCTTTCGTCCCGTGGTGAAACTTGGATTGCTCAAGGGCTGTTGGTGCTCGTAAGAAAGCGTTGGCGCGTCTAAAACACTATTCAACCGCGGATAACCTCATTGATTACAAGAGGTGCAGAGCGAAGGCGAGGAAAATCATTTTAGAAAGTAAAAGTGCATCATGGAGAGCATACGTCTCCTCTCTGAATTGCCGTACGCCACCACGTTTGGTATGTAGGAAGGTGCGTCATATTAAAGGGTACCCTGCCCCAAACTCAGTGCCAGATCTTCTTAAAAATGGTCAAATGATCACAGCTCGAGACGCCATTGAAGAGGAACACTCACTATGTGTGACTATTGGATGATTTGGCCCTCTTCTGTTCATCCAGAAGCGTCAGTGTGATCGAGAGGCGACTCCAAATGGTGCTTAACAAACTCCATGAATCGAGCACGTCAACAGGCTTTAATTTTTCTGCTACTAAATGTATCGGTTTGCATTTCTGTAAGATAAACCATTTGCACAGCAATTCAGGCCTTTACCTGGGAGGAAATCAGCTTCCATTCGCGGAATCTGCCAGATTCCTGGGGGCTCACATTTGACAACTCCCTCACGTGGCGTGCTCATATCCGTGGACTACAAACCAGATGTGTCTCTCTCCTTAATCTTCTTCGAATGCTAAATGGCACATCATGGGGTGCCGACCGCACTACCCTATTGCGGTTATATAGATCACTCATCCGCTCAGTTTTGGATTACGGTAGTGAAGTGTGTGGCTCGGCAGCTCCCTCCACTCTGCGACCAATCAATAGTATACACCACGCTGGTATCCGTCTATCAATAGGTGCGTACCAGACCAGCCGAATAGAGTGCCTTCTAGCCGTGGCTGGTGAGCCCTCTTTATAGAGAAGAATTATTTTATTAGCATCTTACGGTGCTAAAGTATCAGGACTCTCTAATCATCCTTGTCGCCAAATAATTATCAATCCGGAATATGAAACATCATATATTCTTCGAACATCGCTGCCTCAGCCTCCAGGTATTCGATTGCAATTTTTTTTGCGGAACCTTAATGTTGACATTCCCACCCCTGTGAAACCCCCAAGTCACCCCTTGGAAACTCCTCCGTCCGAATATTGACCTCGGACTATCTAATCTTCCCAAACAAACGACTAGTCCTTTTGTTTACCAGATGAATTTTCAGGAAATGAGGGTAGCCTATCAAGATCATGTATTCTTATACACAGATGGTTCATCGTGCAACGACACAGTGGCATCTAGTTTGTGGCATGTGAACTTTAATTTATTTATTTTAGAAATCCTTGTCATGGGCGCCAATGACCTTAGTAGTTGAAGCGCCATTTAAACCCAATCAATCAATCAATCGGGAAATAGGATATCCTTTTGACCAGGGCATCCAGCCCGGAAGGTTATTCGAATAATGAATCCAACTGTGAAAGCCTACATTGCTTTATTAATTTTCCAAAAGCTTGTTATTGTAATCACAATATTATCTGAGCACTTGTAAGTTATTGGCATGATGATAATAATTTTGTTTATTTTCCACATTTACATGAATCGTTACGACTAGATTCATCAGATTGACTATAATTAAATGTAATTTGGTTTCTAATGAAACACACATTTAAACTAGAAAGTCAGATGAAGATGGTGCTTTCTGTGCCAGGAAATGGAAGAAACGAGCTTCTGTATTGTTGAAACTATATGTTTACCTGCAAAACAAAAATTAAATTTGTAAACTTGAAAATACCCGCCGCAGTAAGTTGGTAATTACGTAACTAAGCAATATTGATTTCATTGAGACTCTAAAAATATCGGAAGCAATTAGGTCAGGAAATTTGTGCAATATGTCAGGTTTTACTAGCTCAAAATCCTATTCTGTAAATTAAGGTTAGTCTGCGAATGCACTGTGATGTAAAACGACTGGGTTCAGTACTACATGTAGTGACAGGTAGTACTCGCCGTAAGGAAACCATCAATTAGCCAAGAATGAAAGCAAGTGCAACGCATGATTTTATTGATATGTCGCTTGATTTCTTTCCCCCGTCTCTTTTACTCTCTATTTTAATTTTTATGTATATTCATTTTTCAACATGACTTCGTCATTATTGACCTTTTCCGAATCCACTTTCACACATTTCTTATCTTTGTTCCCCTAATTTTGTTCTCTTTTTGAATCATTTTTCAACATTTATTGTTCACTCATCTTTTCAATTGAACTTTTTGATCAATTTAAGCACTACAAGAAACTTTTTGCAGCACTCCCATAACTTGGAAGCTCGCCTTTTCCGTGGAACTTTCAGTCACCACCTCCCTTCCATCGTTGCCACCGGTGCCGCCTGTGCTTTCCCCGCGTCGCGTCGGCGGAACACGCCGCCCCGAGCGTCAATAATTCATGTTGTTTGTTTCTATCGAGCGGATGCCAGTTCTGCAGCCTCTGGCATACAGACGCGCGCTAACGCTCAGCTACCAGGAAATGTCATCGATGCAGACTCCATTCCTTACGCACGTGGCCGTTCAGAGGACGGTGAGATACATGTCGGGTCATTGTCCGGAAGTTGCAGAAGCGATAAAATGTTTTTGAGTGTCCTATTTCCTCTCCTTTAACAATTTATAGACAGTCTTTTTGTTGTTGCAAATGAGATATAACGCCTTCTCCGCCAATAATGAATGGACCTAATGCTTTAGTCATTTCGTAGCTTTTTTCTTCATTTCTTCTAGCATATAGGAGTTACTCATGTTAAAAGAAATGGCTCTTTTTTTTTTATTATTATTTTTATTTTTATATTGTTTGACATTACATTGTTCAGTTTACAAATTAACTATGCAAATGTTTGATGGACTTAATCTATCTTATCCTAACTTAAACTAACTTAAAATTATACACATTACAATTATTTTAAAAAATATATAGCGGGAGAGGAAGCAGGAAGCACCTCAGATTAGTATTATTCGAGGTTTGCGAACATTTTATAGAATGAGTGAAGTGGATATCTGTTTTTAATTCTTGTTGGATAATTGGGGTTTTTACCCAGTTTATAGAAGGATGATGCTTGTATTTGGGGAAGGTTTGTGTAGAAGTTGTGTGCAAGATAGGCTATTTGATTTTTTATTGTGTTTATATTCAGATCATTATGTAGTTGGTTGTTACTGATGAACCAAGGTGCTTTTGTGATTAATCTTAATATTTTGTTTTGGATCACTTGCATTTTGTTTAGGTTTGTATTGGCAGCGTTGGTCCAGATGGGGCAAGCATAAAGTAGAGTCGGCCGGATTATTGATTTGTAGAGTAATAGTGCATTAGATGTGGAGAGGTGGCTGTGTTGATTCAGTAAGGGTCGTAGTTGAATTAGTTTAGTTTTGGCCTGCTGAGTTTTTGCCTCTATATGTTGCTTCCAGTTGAGTCGAGTATCGAAGTTTAAGCCCAAATATTTTATTGTTTTATTTGTTGGTGTCCAATTAATGGTGTCGTTATTTATGGAAAGTGGAAGAGGGTGTGTGAATGGTTTTAGTGTGAATATTTTTGATACAGATTTTGTTGGGTTCAACTTTATTTTCCAGATATTAGCCCAATTTGTAAGTAAATTTAAATGATTTTGAAGCTGGGATTGAAGAGTTGTTAAATTGTTCCCTGAGATGTAGAGTGCAGTGTCATCGGCAAATTGAGCAGTGTTTATTTGTGCTGAAATGGGAATATCTGCGGTGTATATATTAAACAACAATGGGGAAAGTGGTGAACCTTGGGGAACCCCAGCAGCAATTTTCCTTGGATTAGAGCAGTGGCCTTCGACTGACACTGAAAAAGTTCTGTTTGTAATATAGCTAAGGATAACAAATAATAGATATTTGGGTGTACCTATTGAAATTAATTTAAAATAGAGAGCTGGATGCCATATTCTATCAAATGCTTGCGAGATGTCTACAAAAGCAGCTATGGTATGTTGACCCTTTTGGAATGCAGTGTGAATGTGTTCCGTAAGCCTTAGTAGTTGGTGGGTGGTAGAGTATTGTGATTTGAAGCCGAACTGATGCTGAGGTATACTGTTTGTTTTCTTGATATATTTGTTCAGTCTGATGAGTATTAATTTCTCTAAGATTTTTGACATTATAGGTAGCAGGCTGATAGGTCTGTAATTTTCTGCTTTTGAGTGATTCTTGTTTGGTTTAGCTATTGGGTGAATGACCGAGTGTTTCCATATTTGAGGAAAATACCCTGTTCTCAAAACAGAATTGTAAATATTATTTAGAAAGGCAATGGCGTTTTCCGGTAGATTTTTTAAAATGATTGTATTGATCCGATCGTGGCCTGGTGCTTTTTTATTTGGCATATCCTTTATTATTTTTCTTATTTCATTAGGGGATATGAATTGTATTGGGTGGGGAACATTATATAGGGGAGCATTGAACATTTTCAGAATTTCATCGTGTTTGGGATCTTTAGGGGAATTGTTGGGGGTAAATGTGTCTACAAAGTGGGAGGCTAGTACTTCAGCCTTTTCCCTTGGGGAGTATTTTTTACCATCACTAGTTGCTAATGGGGGAATATTTGTTCTTTTTTTTAAGAGTTTCTTGGTAAATTGCCATAGTGAGTTGTTTTTGGTACTTAAGTTATTGATACAGAAATTGTAATGTTCTTGTTTATATTTATTAAGAACCTTTTTACAAATATTATTTAACAGATTTAGTTCTTTTTTCAAAGAAGGAATTCTTAAGGAATTCCAAAGTCGAAAGAAATGGCTCTCTGCACGCGCTTCTGGAAGGATAGTGATAATCGAGAAGACATTTCTGCTGGAATTAAACTTATTCTGGCTAACAAAAACTTCATGAATGAGATGGTTTATTGAGATTAAAACATTTCATTTAAAGTCATTTGTAATAAATGAATAATGGTCAAATCGATTAGATACACGACATGAGAGATATTTAACAAAAGTTTAAAGATATTTAAAACAGGTAATACCAGTAATACCTTATTACCATCACCATAAATAATTATCTCTAAAGCAGCATAAATATTGCATATATTTATAAAATTTTAACTTTATTCTCGGTTACGCAAAATAAATTTTTATTGTCTTCGCAAAGTTGTCTTGTATAAGATCCATTGCCGTATTGCACTCTTGCTTTGTTTTTGGTAAGTTAGAAATATGTGTTCTAAAGATTTT
Source organism: Teleogryllus occipitalis (assembly GCA_011170035.1). Taxonomy (NCBI): domain Eukaryota; kingdom Metazoa; phylum Arthropoda; class Insecta; order Orthoptera; family Gryllidae; genus Teleogryllus; species Teleogryllus occipitalis. The sequence goes on from BLKR01000288.1 coordinate 563,489, forward strand.
TTGCGCTTAAAGAATACATGTAAAGGAACTTGGTCGTAATTTTCATATTGTTGAAAAAGTGAGGAACATTATCCCTTTTTGCTTTGAGAATACTTCTGAATACTCGTCTTCGAATTTTCACTCGAATTTGTTGTACTGTAATTTGATTAATTTGATAAGAAAGAGGAATGATGAGAAAAGATCCGAAATACACGTCGTGGTTAACAATAGATTTTCGACAGTACCTATTAGTTAAAACTTGAGAAGAATTAAAATACTAAAGTTATTTCCAAAACTCTCAATCCAGTAGTTTCTCGCACTTATAAATCACGTCTTCTTTCATTCTTGAAGAAATGTCAAGTTTTGTGATTTTCTCAGAACCCACAACCACTTAATAGTTTCATCGTACCTAGAATAAATTTCTTTAGTTTCTTGAATGTTTTAGATATAAATGGTATTATTTTAGTTCGGGTAACTTGCAACTAATATTATAATATTATTTGACAACTGACAATGTGTCGAATTGTATAGTTTCCTTTGACCTATAAAGTAAATGCTAATGCCGTTTATTTTGGATTTGGGCTGTAAATGTTGCTTTTCTCTCTGCTCGTAAGTTCGTGTCATATTCTAAGCAAAATTCAGCAAAACATGTCATCTTAATTGTGAGGTAAGTCCTCAACATTTTTTCACCAAATTGGTCATAACCGTACATGAATAGCGGACTTGCAATATTGTATCGTGGGGAGAATGGAGGCCACCTGGTGAAATCATTGAGAAGGAACTGGTGTAACTTACTGGCAGTATTTGACCACACCCTAAGTTAATTACTTTGAGGCAAAGCCTTGAAACTTGCTTTAACTGTAGAAGCAAGCGAAGCGTGAAATTGTTTTAAGCAATTACAAAATGAGAGGACATGTTCTGGTTATTTAAGATTTAATTGCTCTCAGCAAAAATTACGTAACAGGTATTAAGAGTTCATTGGATTGTAGTTTGGTATATCACTCTTAGATTTGAAATTCTGCACACAATAAATAATTGAAGCAAAAATAAAATTGCATCACCGTAAACACATTAAAATCATTGTTCGATCTCTATTAACGGGCATGCGCTCGCGCGGGCAACATACTGACACTCTTAATGAATAACAATTCAAATTTTACAGGTGGCCTTGCGGGAAATGCTGGGAGCCGATGCCGAAATGCTGGGAGCCTTTATTACTCATCATATAGAAATTCGCATAGTATACTCACATATAGAAATTCTTTCAGCTGTTCTTTTCTTCCGTCTCAGCTCACTTTTGAAATTAACAAGGTGCGGACGGTCAGCAGATTGACACCTCGCGAGCGGAGGTATGAATTCTTTTGATCTCTTTCGGGAAAATGTAATTAAATATTCCAATTATTTCAATGAAAATTTTACATGGAAATGAACAATAATTCTCAGTTGTCATGGTTTATATATATATAATATACTCGCACCCCGTTCTAAAATATCCCTTCCTAAAATTACACAAATAAATAAACCCGTATGTAATTATTTAACCATGGTTTGCGAAGCACCATTCAAACAAATTTCTTTGAAGTCGTGGGCACGCGAATCGACCCTATACAGAAAATCGAAAATGGTATCATTGTGGTAATATTACTGCTTTGGAAATGAATTCAAATTTGAATTCAAATGTATTTCGTGTTTTGCTGGGATAATTCCGTCGGAAATAATAACTCATACGTTTTCTAATTGAAACCAAATAACTTGATACTGAATTTATTCCGTATTTTCTTGTTTTTCTAAAATGTTGGTGAGAATCTTCTCGCTACTTGTAACTCTTCAATTTAACAAATAACAACAGACAACAATACATATAAAAATACTTTTCACAATATCCTAACAATAATATTTACAATTAATTTTCTTTGCATTCACCAATCGAAATTCTCATCATTAAGTAAGTGCACTTTGTCAATTTATTAAAACAACAATTAATTGAATCCTTAATAGTTTCATTCCTGGCCATATTCTCTCAATACCTTAAAATAAAATGACATTTTTGCCCTTGTTATAATATGTAAATAATAGAATAATAAATGTTTGCACTTCCCTTTGCTGTAGTTCTGCGACCTCGCGATCTCCACCATATCAATAATCCACACTAATCGTAAATAGGAACATCCTCCATTTTCCGCTGCATTCCAACATTCGAATTCCGACACACTTTCATCATCCGCGACTTAACCACCGATCCGTCTCGTAACTACGTCTCGTAAAATTCAAGTAGTATATGACTTAGTGTAGGGATCACAAAATTTTGAAAATGTGCACAGAATTCACTTCTCTCAATAGCACGCCATACACAGTTTTAACTTTTTTTTGACGTAAAAGTAAATAAAAGTAAATAAATAACTCTGCTTGACTCCGTCTGAAGAAGTTATATGTTCTGACCGCGTTGTTTCAAAAACAAAGGACGACTTGTTCATTACAATGTTCTTTTGTTTTTCTACTATTACTTACGTTAATCTCACTCAATAAACCTCGCGGTATTGTCACATTTTCCACAAAATGTTTCCAATGACATTTAAAAATATTGGTTTCCTTTTATTTAATAAATAAATACATTTTCTGTTCATTTCCTTTTTAACATCTGACGGTATTCTCTCAATGAATAATACTTCTTATTATTACGAAATCTATTTCCTATTGAACGGTACAACGTGGTGACATGTTTTTATCGTCAAAAATTGTCATAATTTTATTTGTTGTCGTCCCCATAGTCTATTTTAATCTTCACATCCGATAATGTGAATAATTACGATTTATTAAATTTCACTAATGTACCATCATTTGATTGATTTTTTCGTGTTTTCTTGCGCGTCAACTGCTTTGATCATTAGTCCCGTTAGTGTAGTGCATGTTTTTTTCTCGGAGATGGCGGTGATCTTCCCTCGCTGGATGGCGAGATCCGGCGCCGACCTACCGTCGACTAATGGGGTTTCCCCCTAACCAGGACTCTCCCACCAGCGGGGCACCGCCCCAGCCGGGACAAGCTCTAAGCTCCCAACCGGTCTCCCGAAATGTGTGGTAGTGTGGTACATGTTAGTGTAAATGTGTGTATAAGAGGAGAGGATAGGACAAGGAAGATGAAGGGAAGATCGTGCGCGGTCCGTGGCCCGTTTGGTAGGGTACTGCTCCGGCATTCGCCTGGTGTTGATCGGAGAAACCACGGAAAACTACCGATCAGAGCAGGCAACCGCTAGAATTCTCCTCCAGACAGCGACTGAAAGCGTTATTCGTTATAAACACTGGTTGAATCATTGGCTGCCAGTTGAATCATCTGGGCGTGGTGATAGTTTATATAATTAAATCAGAAGTCTGGATCACTTTTAGTTTTTATGAGGAGCATATCAATTACCCAACACAACTTTGAACCTCCACACTATTAGCACTGTTAGCTGTTTTTTTTTGAGGATATTTAATTTCATCAAGAGGTCATTGAATGTTACTGCTCTTTGCTGAACTGTCGCGGTTTCTTTGTTTTCACTCTGTTTTTGCTTCGCCTTGGCCTGCATCGCTAGCAGTTGTCGATGCTGACCTTAGTAGCGCCGCTTAAGCGTGGTTTCTGAACTTCTGGAATTGAAGATTCTAGGCTCCATGCGGCGGATATTGATTCCGCGCATGGTAGCGTATTGGAGACCGATATTTGCCGTGTTGAGCAGCACCACTTTGATGTTATTCACCATGGGTAGCGGTAGCGTGATGAATGTGTATCCATAGCACGATCTAGCGGCTGAAGCACGACAATGGCCCCGGCTATGATTTGCCCTCGGACAGGAGCTGCTGGGCACTGATTCCACTTTCAATGATTGATGAATTTAATTATTGCGGTTGGTAGCACTAATAATTGTGAGGCGGTGCAGATGATGAAGGTACATGTGGCTTTTTAACTATACCGGCCTTTCAGGCTGAAAGAGCGCTTGAAAGGAACGACAGGTGGGGTTCAGCACACCCTGCCTTCGCAAGAACTGGATAGCGCCGAGGGGAGGAGCAGAGGATCAGGACAGTGATCGACATTCCATGTTATTTACACAATTGTCAGGTTAATTCCTTTTCGTGTCTAATAGAAGTTGATGTTTTAATAAATCTGTTTATATGAATAACTGCTATCAGAATTCTTTATATGATACTAAAATACAGAGATAGAGAGGAGAGGGGAGAGAGGGAGAGGGGAGAGGAGAGGAGAGTGAGCGAGAGAGAGAGTGAGAGCGAGAGAGAGAGCGAGCGAGAGAGAGGGAAGAGCGAGCGAGAGAGGGCGAGAGAGAGTGAGCGAGCGAGAAGTGAGAAGCGAGAGAGTGAGCGAGCGAGAGGGTGAAAGGCGAGCGAGAAGAGTGAGCGAGCGAGAGAGAGTGAAAGGCGGCGGGGAGAGAGTGAGCGAGAGAGAGAGAGTGAGCGAGCGAGAGAGAGTGAGCGAGAGAGGAGAGAGAGAGTGAGCGAGAGAGAGAGAGTGAGCGAGCGAGAGAGAAAGTGAGCGAGCGAGAGAGAGATAGTGGCGAGCGAGAGAGAGATAATTGAGCGAGCGAGAGATAGCGAGCGAGGCGAGAGAGAGAGATAGCGAGCGAGCGAGAGAGAGATGGCGAGCGAGCGAGAGAGATAGCGAGCGAGCGAGAGAGAGAAAGATGGTGAGCGGAGCGAGAGAGAGAGATAGTGAGCGAGCGAGAGAGAGAGAGAGATAGTGAGCCGAGCGAGAGGAGAGATAGTGAGCGAGCGAGAGAGGAGTGGACGAGCGAGAGAGATAGTGAGCGAGCGAGAGAGATAGTGAGCGAGCGAGAGAGGAGGGTAGTGAGCGAGCGAGAGAGAGATGGTGAGCGAGCGAGAGGGGAAGTGAGCGAGCGAGAGAGATGGAGAGCGAGCGAGAGAGAGAGATACTGAGCGAGCGAGAGAGATAGTGAGCGAGCGAGAGAGAGATACTGAGAGGCGAGGAGATAGTGGGAGGCAGAGAGAGATGAGTGAGCGAGCGAGAGAGAGATGAGAGCGAGCGAGAGAGAGAGATGGTGAGCGAGCGAGAGAGAGAGAGAGAGCGAGCGAGAAGAAGCAAGCAAGAAAGGAGAAAACGAAGCGAAGGAGAGGAAGGCTTTCTGTAAGCAAAAGAAGGAGAAGCAAACGAAGGAAGAAAACGAGCAAAACGAAGGAAAGCAAGCAAGCAGAGGGAGAGGAAGAAGCAAGCAAGCAAGAAACGAAGCAGCAAAAGAGGAAGAAAGGAAGAAACAAGCAACGAGGAAAGGAAAACAAGAGCAAACGAAGGAGGAGAAGCAAAAAAGCGAAAACGAAGGAGAAAGAAAACAACGAACAAGGAAAGGAAAGCAAGCAAGAAGGAAGGAAAGAGAAACAAGCAAGAAAGGAAGGAAAGGAAACAGAAGAAACGAAGGAAAAAACAAAAAACGAAGCAAAAGAAGGAAGAAACAGAAAGCAAGCAGAGGAGAAAGCGAAGCGAGCAGAAGGGAGAAGAGAAACGAAGCGAAGCGAGAGGAGAAACGAACGCGAAGCAGAGGAGGAAGCGAAGCGAAAACGAAGGAAACGAAGCGAAGCAAGAAGGAAAGGAAAACAGCGAAACGAAGCGAGAGGAAAGGAGGAAGCAAAACGAAGAAACGAAGGAAGAGAGAAGCAACAACAAGAAGAAGGAAAACGAAGCAACGAAGGAAACCAAGCAAGAAGGAAGGAAAGCAAGCAAGAAGGAGAAAAACGAAGCAAGAAGGAAGGAAGAGGAAGAGAAGCAAAAGCAAAAGAAGGAAGGAAAGCAAGCAAGAAGGAAAGGAAGAAGCAAGCAAGAAGGAAGGAAAGCAAGCGAAATGAAGAGAGGAGAAACGAACGAAGAGAGGAGAGAAGCAAGCAAGAAGCGAGAAAGAAAGGAAGGAAGAAGCAAGCAAGAAGGAAGGAAACGAAGCAAGCAAGAAGGAAAGAGAGAAACGAGCAAGCAAGAAAGGGAGAGAGAAACAACGAAGCAAGGAAAAGGAAAACAAGCTCAGCGAAAAGCAGAAGGAAGGAAAGCAAGCAAAAACGAAGGAGAGGAAACAACGAAGCAGAAGGGAAAAAAACGAACGAAGCGAAGAGGAAAGGAAAACAGAAGCAAGCATAAAAACAACGAAAACGAAGGAACAAGCGAAGGAGGAAAGCAGCTTGAAGAGGAGAGAGAAACGAAGCAGAAGGAGGGAGAAGAAACAACGAAAACGAAGGAGGAGAGAAACAGCGAGAAGCGAGCGAGAGGAGAGAAGGAAACGAAGCGAAGGAGGAGAGGAGAAGCAGAAGAAGCGAACGAAGGAAGGAAACAAACAATGAAAGGAAGGAAAAAGCAGAAGCAGAAAGGAAGAAGGAAAGGAAGGAAAACAGCAAGGAAGGAGAAAGGAGGAAGGAAGAAACAGCAAGAAGGGAAGGAAAGGAAGAAGCAGAAGGAAAGGAAAAGAGAAGAAACAGCAAAAGCAAGAAGAGAGGAGAAAACGAAGCAGAAGGAAAGGAAGGAAGGAAAGCAAACAAGCAAGAAGGAAAGGAAAGGAAGAAGCAAGCAGAAAAGGGAAAAGGAAAGAAAGAAGCAAGAAGCAAAAAAAAGAAGGAAGGAAAGCAAGCTCAAGCTGAGAAGGAAGAGAGAAGCAAGCAAGCAAGCAAGAAGAAGGAAGGAAAGGAAAAGCAAGCGAGCAGGAAAAAGGAAGAAGAAGCAAGCAAGCAAAAGGAAGAAACGAGCGAGGCGAGCGGAAAGGAGAGAGGAGGAGAGCGAAAACGCGAGCGAAGAAAGGAGAGAGCGAGCGAGAGGGAGAGAGAGGGAGCGAGCGAGAGAGAGAGAGAGATCTCTTAGGATAAAACATTTACTACACTGACAGAACTATTGACCTAACATCTCGCGCGCCCGGATTCCTTCTTTCTTTTGCTTTGTTTCTGTTTTTGATTGGTTTCTGATTTTGATTTGTTTGTTTTTCTTTCTTGCTTGCTTGCTTTTTCTTTACTTCTTTCTTTGTTTTTCCTTCTTTCTCCTTGTATGTGTATTTGTCTCCAATGCTTGTCTATCGGCCTATTGCGCCGTGGCGGGAATGTTTTTTTTTTAAATTTATTTGCTTTCAGGCGTACAGCCTCTGTTACAATGGGTTGGAGTTACATATGATACAGAAGTACAGAATTGAGTTTAGTTTACAAGTTATATTTTGGTTAGGATTGTTTAGAGGAGTTGTGGGTGGGTGAATGCTTAGGGTGGGTCGAAAAAGTGTCTGGGGAGTTTCCTGCGGATACGTGCTCGGTTTGGGGTTTGTTTCCCTAATTGGAAGTGGAGGGCTTGTGGGATTGAAGGGATTTTGTGGTAAAACTTAAGGGCGCTTTGCTTGATGTTGGTGGTAATGAGGGGTATGCCGAGCTCGAGATGGAGTAGTTCATTGGGTATGAACCAGGGTGCTTTGGTGATGGTCCTTAGGAAACGATTTTGAAAGGTCTGGAGCTTATGGATATGGGATTTGGCAGCTGAACCCCAAATTGGGCACGCGTATGTTAGCATAGGTCTGATCATAGCTTTGTATAGATGGGTACCGGTTTGGATTTGGAGGGGAGAAGATCGACGTAGTATTGGGAAAAGTTGGTGAGTTTTTTGAGTGGCTAGAGCAAGTCTATGGTGGATGTGGGGTTTCCAGGTTAGACAACGGTCAAAGAGGACTCCGAGGTATTTGACTGGCGTGTTGGATGGTAACCAAGGGATTGGTGTGGACTTGTATGCATGGCGCGAATGTGCGACGGGCTGGCTGTGTGGCGCGCGCGGCCGTCCGCCCCCGGCCTCCGAGCCAGGAAGCGAATTTTGGCCTGCGCGCCGGAGATTTACGATTACGTTTACATCGGCCGCCTGCGCCAAAGCCTCAACTACGCGTCTACTCCACTTCACTCGCTTTGGCACGGCGCGTCTGCTGTTGCGGAAGGTTATGAGGTGTTATTTACGACCCCTTGCCCTATACTGCCTCGATAGGAGAGCAGTGGTTTAGGATGAGCAAACGATGATGGAATGGAAGTGGGCAAAAACAGTTGATTTTATTTCGAACACAATCATTGCAGAGACAAGTCATTAATTTCATTCGTTGGTTTCGAATGAACTAATTAAGGAATAGCCGTCCTAATTTGCTCTTCTATTTAGAATCATGCTTTAGATTTCTCATCTTTCGTGAAATTTGCAGTGCGCACATTTAAAAGCATGTTGAGACGAAATTAATAAATTGACACATTCCTCACGGTATCTGTTAAATATCAACTCTTCCTCCCCCTTCAACACGATTCGTTCATTACATTCTAATGCTCAGAGTTGAGCTGATGGGTAAAAGAAAGTACAAATTTTATTCCAAATATGCATAATTTAATGAATAAATACTTCAATAATTTATTTATTGAAGTATTTATTCAGTGTTAACAATGTTCGCTTTTGTGACTATCCATATTATGTTTTCAAATCTTGAATTAGAGCATCTCGTTTTCAAAAGAAAAGGAAGTGGGAAACATGTAATGATTACATTCCGCTCACGTTGCGAATCTTCTCACATATGACTCGATGCCCTATATAAGAGGGTCGAACATTTGCAAGTACTTGTATTTGTTCTTAGTTCAATTTTATTGTAAGTCCTTCTTGTATCTCCTAATTGTCTTTCTATCCTTTTATCCTACCAACCCCGTCCACCATCCTAATCCATTTACGGTCTTAAACTCACAAAACAACCTGTTCATTGTGAGCACTTACGATTCTTCATGCCACACATAGATTGGTCTCATCGACAAAAAAGGCTCGATATTACCCCACTTCAAGTATCTTTACCTGATATAATACGACTTGTGGTTTAGATGTTGCTAATCTGCTGGTCGTTAAGAAAAGTAGGTGCGATTAGACACGAGTAATAGCAACTGGCATGTGGACAGTATCACGCTCGTCACGTTACAAACCACTTGCTTGTTTTGTATTGTTATCTCTGGGTAATATCAGAAATGGACTGAATTTTCCATTACAAAACAATTGTTTGTATTGTGTGTTTTTTTCTTAGCTTTTACTTGCAAAAACAAAATTCTAACCCCATTTGTGTCACGGATCTGAGAGGTGAAGGAACCCATCGTTCCCATTATCATGGACCGTCCTCGAGTACCAAGACAACCAATTGGCAACTGTGAGAAAGGGAGAGGTTCAAAATTTAGAGGGGACGAATCAACGAGTCAACAAATGAGCGAAATGAACCGTTCGCTTCTACAATACAGAATGAATCCTACGAATACTTTTAGAGAAGATTTTTTTAAATGTATTTTCTTTGCTTTGAATTTCTTGATTTGAACGTTTAAAATGTGAAATTAATAAACGAGGAACTTAATGTGGATTAATTGTATCTCTGGGAATGAATATAAAACCTTCTTGAGCAGGAGCCATCGACCTTTGAGATCTGAATAGAATAAGATGCATTTGCAATTGGATATAGAGGGGTAAGGCAGTGCGGCCACAAGCACTACGCGCTTTAGCAAATCACGATTGAGGTTTCAGGTATTCTATTAACATCTACAACAAATCAGCATGTTTCTCATTCCTGCTCACTCAAAACATTTCATCACAATATTCTTCACTCTCAACGCTTCCATCTCTCAGGGGAATAACAACGACATTCGGAGCACGATGGATTTGTTCTATAATGTTTGCTCTATGAAAATAGTCTTCAATTAAAATTTTGTTGTTATTTCAAATCATTTACTTAATGTTCTTCAAGAACATATTGTAAATTTTGCGGATGTGAAATTTAAAAATAAAGTTGTGTAATAATTTGCGAGGGCCGACCTGGAAGGCCGAGGTGGCTAAGAGCGAGTACGGACTCAGCGCTTCGGTCCGAAGGGTCGCGGGTTCGAGTCCCGCCTTGGGCATGGCTGTTTGTCCCTTGACTTTGTGTGTGTGTTGTCGCGTAGGGCCTCGCGTTCTGCTGACCCCAGATCAGAGGAGCCCGCAAGTGTTTGTCTAGTGTATGGTCGAGTATGCGTCCCTTCGGGACGTAAAGGGCAACCGGCTGTCGGCTGGATAAAAGCCCTAGGTAAAAAAAAAAAAAATAATAATAATTTGAGAGGACAAGACCTTGGTAATGCAGTTTCTGATTCGCCTTTGCTGAGGTTACCGTTCCATCTAGAGTAGCGTTACGACTGGACTTGCAACGATCTAATTTTATTCCGAGTCGTGGTGTAGCGGGGAAGAGTTCCGTCACCAAGGGCGCGCTGGGCGGCTCTCTTCCGGGGCCCCGTTGCTCCGGCGCTCATTCATCGCGGCGCCTGAAATAGGCGCGCAGCGATACGCGGCGCTGGCACGCTGCCCCGAGGGGTTCCGCCGCTTCGCCCCGGCGCCATCATGCCGCAGTTGCTGGCTTTGCGGTCGCCGTTGCCTGGATGAACGATATTCGGAGAGCTGTGAGCCAGTTGGGTGCTCTCCAAAGGAATTTTCCTTCTAGCACAATTATATGCTCTGAACTTACTACAATACTTTAGTTATTTAGTCAAAAACGGTTAAAAACTGTATGTGACGTATGGGGGGAGAAAATCATCTGCGCACGCTTTCCTGAATTTCAGAATGAATCCCTTCCCAACTATTCAACTATTAATAGTTGAAAGATGAAAAATTGTAATAGTAATAATAATAATAATAATAATAATAATAATAATAATAATAATAATAATAATAATAATAATAATAATAATAAATTTAAAAAAGCGAGAGATTAACATTTAAAAAACTAGATATTTTCGTTGCCGAATTATAGAAAACTTATTTTTAACGGTAAAGGAGCGAAGAGATTTGATTTTTCTGTATTGTTAACAAGTAGAAACTCACCCTAAGCTCTACTACCACTACAAGCAAAAGGAAAGCTCAACAAAACGTGCGCATAGTGAAGCTACATTTACGTTCAGAAGCAAATCAAGGGGCCATCTCAGCATTTGCTCAATGGATCACGGAAACTGGACAAAAACCCGATCGAGATGGGGGTCATTGACCTGGAAGCTGAAGTACATTACTTGTTACAGGCATTTAAGTCTTTTTTAAAAATTATACAATGCAAATGTAAACTAATTCCTTGTACTATGTCATTGTTTTGTCCAAGTAAACATTATTTTTCTTTCTGACGATCAGTATAGTCTCTAATCGTATAGAAACAGTTTTGCCGCAGAAATAATTTTAGTTTTAACTTTAATTTGTGTACCAATTTTAATTGTTTAATTTCATCTGGCAATGCGTTGTAAAGTAACGTACATGTATTGTATGTGAATTTCTTGTAGTGAGCTGTTGAAACTGACACTTGATGAACATGATTTCTACGGTGATTGTTGTTACTATAAATATCAGTATTACATGAAAATAAGTTCCCACCGTTAACTAAGTCACTTTTGACAAATACTACAGATCCGTAAAAAAATAGACAAGGCAATGGTAAGATTCCAAGCTCGATGAAAAGAGGCTTGCACGAATCACGTGGATGACATTTTTTCATTATTCGGATAATTTTCTTTTGCAATCTAAATGTCTGGGAACTAAAGGATGAGCTTCCCCAGAATATTATGCCATATCTCAGGCGGGAATGTAGATTTGCAAAATACACGCAACGAGCTGCAAGAAGGCTGACAGAATTAGAAAGAATTCTGAATGCATAACATAATGAGCTTAATTTAGTATTTAATTCTGTTATATGTACATTCCATTTGAAGTTTGATTGAACTGAGAGACCTAGAAATTTTGTTACCTTAACATCAGCTAATTGCATTTTGTTCATTTTCAATGGAGCATACGATTGCCGATTTGAAACGCAAAATTGCATTGAGACAGTTTTTCCTTCATTAACTATTAATTTGTTATTAGAAAACAAATTTGAAACTTCTGAAATTGTTCTATTTATTGTTTCTCTTTTGCAAAGAACATTCGTGTCATCGGCAAACAGAACTGTTCTTTCATTTTAAATAGATGAGGGCATATCGTTTACGTACAACAGAAAGAGGATAGGACCTAAGATGGAACTTTGTGGGACCCCATGTTCAATTGGCAAAGAATTGGAAAGATAAGTAAATAATGTCCTTTCGTGCCAGTACGGTATTTCTACTCTTTGCGATCGATGTTTAAGGTACGAGGTTATCCAATCTAGGGCAATACCACGAATTCCATAAGAAGGTAATTTTGAGAGCAAGATATTATGGTTAATAACGTCAAAAGCTTTCGAAAGATCTAAAAATATCCCAATGGGTTCTTCATTTTGGTCCATTGATGAAGCAACACCTTTAAGGGGGGAAAATGGCAGTTTCCGTAGATTTTGATTTTCTGAAACCGTGTTGTGAGTCCGAAAACGCTTCGTTTTTCCCGAGAAAAGTTTCCATTCGCGTATAGAAAAGCCGCTCTAATATTTTTGAGAAAACTGATAAAAGAGAAATTGACCGGTAATTTTGAATTTCTTTTTTGTTCCCTTTTTTAAAAAGTGGCTTAATTTTTGCGGTTTTAAAAAAATATCTGGAAATATTCCTGTGCACAAGGAAGCATTGAAAATGTGAGTTAGTGGGTGTATAATGGCAGGCGCACACGTTTTTAATAAAAAATCCGGAAATTCATATAAACCAGATGAATATTTATTTTATAGTTTACTGACTATTCTGAGGATTTCGTTGGAAGAAGTTTCGGAAATAAACATCATGCCGAAATGTTTTTGAGAAGCATATGATGTTGAATTTTGTGGTTTTAGTCCCTTCGTGAGATCAACCGCAATTCTAGAAAAGTGTTGGTTGAAGATATTCGCAACTTTTTCTGGATTACTTGTTTCTCTTTCATTATCCTTTAAAATAACATTCTCTACGAAATGTCGTGATGACGTGGTCGTATTTTTTATGATATTCCACATTGCTTTAGTTTTGTTTCTTTTGTTTCTGTTCAAAATATCCTCATTATTTTTAATTATTTTTGCATGAACTATTATTTTTCTTAAAATTCTTTTATGTTCTCGAAAGTAGACACAGAAACCGGGTGATAAGTTATGATGTTTAGAAATGAAGTAGTGTGTACGTTTGTTTTTACACGATGTTCTAATTCCTTGTGTGATCCAAGTATTACTTTTTTGTGAAATATTTAATTTTCTCTTTTTAATAGGAAAGCACGCGTTAAAGTGAAATGAAACCTTTGAGAAAAATAAATTATATTTTTCATTTGTGTCAATAGAGGTCTAAACTGCCTCCCATGATTCCCTCAGCAAGTAGTCCGTAAATAATATTATGTTAACTTGCTCTGCACATGCGTGTTTTATTTGTGTCAGTATTCATGTTATTAGTAATTGTAAGAATTTGTGCATAGTGGTCACTGTAACCTAGATTATTCGTTATTATTTCATATCTAGTTGTGGTTTTGTTAACTATAATTTGATCTATTGCTGTTTGTGATGTAAGAGTATTCCGTGTAGGTACGTTCACTGTAATATCTAAATTAAAAGAATGAATTAAAATTGAGAAACTGCTCTTTTTCGTGGGATTCGCTCAGAAAATCAATATTGAAATCTCCACATACAACAATGGATTTAAAAGAGAGATTACTAATTTTGCTCAGAGTTATCTCTAGATTTTCTAAGAAATTGAAATAATCTAAAGCTCGCTTTGTTGGAGGTCTGTAGATGCAAAGTGAGATACTTTTGAGTGTAGTAAGATGTACGACTGTTAATTCAAATACTTTTTCAACTGCATATAAATTGAATTCTGAGAAGAAGGTAGAATCAATATTATTTCTTACATAAATACACAAACCTCCATAAGTAGGGCCTTTATTTGATTTCCTCGCTCTACAGTAAGATCCTGCAAGGTAAAAACTAGGAATTTGGAGTGTGTTTAGATCATTATGAGATAACCAATTTTCGGTAAAGCAAAGAACATCTATTTGACTCAGATCACACTGTAATGCTGCCTCGATAAATTCAATTTTATTTGTAAGAGATTGCACATTATGATGTATTATTTGAATCTTTTGCATGTACCTACACGGATACTTTTCTGCTGCATCTGACTGTAGTTGCTATTTATTTATCTCATGTTTACCTCGAGTGCGTGGTCGAAGGAAGTATCGTGTCGCAGCAGTGTTAGGAGGTGAGGAAGGAGGGGTTACAGATGTAGGGGAATGAATAATGGGAGAGGTAATACAAGGATTAGGTTCAGGGGATAAGGTAATTGGATCCAATGGGATTCCGGAGGATGGAAGAGAACTAGGAGATGTAGGTGGGGATGAGTTTTGGGTAGGATACTGCTGAGGTGTAAGGATGTGTTTTGCAAGTTCGCTACCGAGTGCATGTTTTCCGACAAGGTTCAAGTGAAGACCATGCCGGGTGAAGTGTTTTTCTGAGAGAAAGTTAAGCTCAAATAATTTATTATGTGTGCCTCTCAGATGCAGTTTTAATTGGTTGTTTGCGTGTCTAATTTTTTTGCACAGTGTTGGTTTGTTGTACCAGAAGGGCAGAGTCGAGATTACAATGTTCGTGTTTTGGGCGGCACGTTGTAGTTTGTCAACATGTTGCTCAGGTGTAAAGTGACCACCCAAATTGATATCATTCTGCCCTCCTACGATGATGACTGTATCCCGTTTGTTGAGAGTTTTTGTGTGGGTGTCCAATTCACTGATCAATAACAATAACAACACACTTACGGTTATTAAGATTATATATAAAATAAACTATAAAAATATATAATATAAGAACGGTATAATAAAGCAAAAATAATTCAAAATATAATACTGTAAGAAACTACCTCCAGTTTTGCGAGGCGATCTCAAAAGTTCAGCATGCAACGCGAAATCGGAGAATAATGTTAAGTAAGTCGATACAACAATTATTAGATCATCGCGCAACGTGTGCAGTGCATGATGTAATGCGATTCCCGGATGCGATAGAACATTCCTCGACAATCGTTGCGAGAACTCCGAGTAGTCATCTAAATTCTTCTAAAAGCCCGGGCATGGTGACTTGTGGTGAGGTGTTGGTTTACGATAATTCTCTGGGAGCCGCTCCTCTGCGATTTTCCAATCTCGAGAATCCAAAGGCGCCGAGGTGGTTTCACCTTTTCCAACTCGAAAGGACGGCTTGCGTCGCTCTGTGGCTGCGCGCCACGATGTGCTGAATTCTAAGGCGAGGAACATTTTTGTAAGTTTTTCAAATCTTGGCACTAGCACATATGACACGGTGTAATGTAGTGTTGTAGTTTTCTAATGCGTGTCATGTCTGTGCATCATCATTGATAACCAAATAGGTTTCTTTTCGAATTGTCCCCTAGTTTTCTTTCTACCAGTCGTAAATGACAGTAATGTCAATCACGTGCAGTTTGTCCTTATATTCGCAACGTACAAGAAACAAATGAGTGAGACCGTAGGCTTCCGCGGCCGGAATTGGAAGTTACTTGGCTATCCGGGAGACGCCGCGTAAGAAACAAATTAAGAGAGTTTAAAGACAAATCCTCCTTTTTACAACCCCAATTTAATTTATTTATTACATATTACATCATGTAATAGATGACGCAATTATAGGTTTGTAGTTCACTTGTAGCTAGCCGGGTAGAGAGACTTGAACATTACTAGTACATTCGAGTACGAATAAAATATTTATTTCACTTTATGTTAAAGATGTGGGAATTATATATACCAAACCGCGAATATTGTTGTGGAACGTGTTCTACAGTTCATGTTTCGCCTTCCACTTTTTTTTTTTCTTTTCTTTTTTTTTTTTTTTTTTAAGCCTTCGATCTCTTTCTAATGTTGAAATCAAAGGAACCATCTTCTCTTTAAAGGCATTTTCTTGAGCTATTTAAAAGTCCCTTTGCAATAATCCAGGCAATGAATCTTCATGTTGCCTTCAATTTTCCCACTTCGCGAGCGGCTCGCCCTAAAACGGGCGTAATTGGCCCTGGCGCCCTTCTGTTGCCCAGGGGGCGCAGCGTAATTGCGTTGCGAGCGGTGCAGAGGCGCGCGTAAAGTCCACGTAAAAACGTAGCCGCAAATCCGCTTAGAGCCGCGCCGCGGGGGAGGGGCGAAGGACAAGGTGGCGAGGCAGCACACGCTCGCCCTCCCGCCCTCCCTCCCTCCCTCCCTCCCTCGGCGGGCGCCGCGCCGCGCAATGGGGCTGGACGCTAATCGAATTCCGGGGCCGACCCACACAATTAACCTCGGCATTATCCATTTAAACTACTATTTAATCATAGAAACATCGTTCTTCACAAAATCCCTCAACCTTGAGATGGTTTTGTTGCAATTCTGTATTTTATGTCATTGTTTTTGTTTTGTCCAGATTTCATTTCAGATTACGTCGTTATTGCTTTTAATCTCTATCATAAAATAAAATCAGCGATTATGTTCGGAAATTAAATTTTGAATCATAATAATGCATCATCGCCAAAGATAATGCGTGCATGTCGCGATATTTGGTTGTATGTCATTCTTTCTAGGACGAACACATGTTCCATGTTCCTAGGGTGTATGTAAGAAATGGAAATTTTAATTCTTTTATAGAAATGTTAGATAGGATTCTTAATTCTTTTATAGAAACGTTAATTATTTTATAGAAATTTTAGGACAAGGAAGAGAAAGAAAAGATCGCGGTCCTTGACTCATTCGTTAGGGTACTATTCCAGCATTCGCTTGGTCTTGATCGAACACACAGGAAACTATTGCTCAGCGCAGCCGACCGCTAGAATTCTCCTCCAGACAGCGGTTGAACTCGACCTTACTATGTAGATAGTGACCAAGATGCTGACTGTCATTGTTGGAACTCGATCCTTAGGACCTCCTGGTGAGCGGTACTGCAGTAACAGTTGATGCCCTGAGGCACCTGTACAAGTTCACCTTAACATTCTTAATGTGCAGTTATAAAGTTTGTCAATGTATATGGTTTAAAATATATTCCCTATCAAATTACCCTTATATAACCCTTATACGAAGTAGGGTCAAAAAGTACCCGGAATTGGTTATTAAAAATTTATTAAAAATATTTATAACATTCTTACATTATTTCCCTTCAAAATACTCTCCACCTGCATCTACACATTTATTCCACCGTTCATATAATTGTTGGAAACACTCTTGAAAGCCGTTTTTTGAAAGTTCCTTCAGCCGCTCCGTCGCATTTTCAATCACCTCTGACGAATCAGCAAAACGATGTCCCTTTCCTTTTAACCTTGGAAACAGGTAGAAATCTGGTGGTGCGAGATCGGGAGAATATGGAGGATGTTCCAGATTGGTAACATTATTCTTGGCAAGGTATTGTTTCACCATTAGGGATCGATGTGCTGGGGGATTGTCGCGCAACAAACACCAGTCATTCTCTGCCCATTTTTAAGGTCGTTTTCGTCGAATTGCATCTCGTAGCCGTTTTAAGATCTCTGTGTACAATTCTTTATTTACTGTTCTCCCTTCAGGAATAAATTCATAATGAATTACTCCACGGTAATCAAAAAACACCTCCAACATCACCTTACCCCGGCTTCTGTCCAAGCGAAATTTTTGTTTTCTTGGTGAAGTTTTTGACTTCCATTCAGCGGACTGCCGTTTTGTCTGAGGGTCGTAAAGAAAGCACCATGTCTCATCACCTGTAACAATTTTGCGCAGGAAGCTGTCATCTGCATCAGCCATTTCAATCAAGTCCCTGGACATGGTCACTCTCATTTCCTTTTGCTCAGGGGATAACATTTTTGGAACAATGTGCAAGCAAACACGATGCATGTTCAAGTCATTATGAAGAATGCTGTGAACACTCCCATGTGAAATACCAACTTCAGAGGCAATAGTATTGATGGTTGTTCGCCTGTCCGCACGCACAATTTGTCGAACGCGCCCAACATTGTCGTCTGTAGTGGAAGTGGAAGGCCGCCCAGTCCGAACGTCATCTTCAATTGTTGTGCGACCGTCGCGAAAACGCTTATGCCACTCGTAAACTGCTGTTTTCTTCATCGCAGAATTTCCGTATGCTTTTTTAGCATCTCTAGAGTCTCCGAGGGTGATTTCTCCAGCAACACACAGAATTTAATATTGCCACGCTGCTCTAATGACGACATTGCACAATCCGACGAAAGAAAGAAACTACGATCTACAATATTAAACACCGAACGCACGGAACCAACTACAACTGCCTGCTAACCTCAAAAGCAGGATTCACTACCAGTTATGCCAACCTCACAAACAAAAATTTCCCTTTCAGCTAACAAATACTTGACTGTAAGCGACCATTCCGGGAACTTTTTGACCCTACCTCGTATAACTGTTTCTATACAATTAGAGACTATACTGAGCATCACAAGAAAAGTAACATTAATTTTAACAATGATACATAATGCATTAATTACCATTTGGACTGTATAAATGAGTATAAACAACCTGTAACAACTATTGTAACACAGCTTCCGGGTCAATGACCCCCATCTCGATCAGGTTTTTCGTCCAGTTTCCCTGATCCATTGAGCAAATGCTGAGATGGCCCCTTGTTTTGCTTCTGGACATAAATGTAACTTCATTTTCTGTGCACGTCTTCTAGAATTCAGTGGGAAATACAATTATTCAAATTATCTTTTCCATGTTGTCGCGGCAGGAAGTAATAAGAGCCAAAATTTATTGCTTATTTATCCTTGAAAATAGATTTTATTACATGGGAGTTTTTTGTTTTTTTTTCTCCCTTTCAAAATTCAAAATTTATTGCTTATTTATCCTTGAAAATAGATTTTATTACATGGGAGTTTTTTTGTTTTTTTTCTCCCTTCCAAAATTCAAAATTTAAGTAGTATATGACTTAGTGTAGGGATCACAGAATTTTGAAAATGTGCACACAATTCACTTTTCCCCATAGCACGTCATACGCAGTTTTTAACTGTTTTTTTGACGTAAAATAAATAAATAAATAAATATAATTCACATGCATCTTTTCTTCTTTTAGCATAAATATGGCTGTGGTGTCTTCTCAGGGTCATTGTTAATGCCATTCAAATGATTTGTTAAGACCTAATTATAATCGCGATTAGCATCTTCACGATCGTTATACTCGCTCAAAAAGGACTCGCCGCGTTTGTTTGGCGCAGGATTTGGTTCTGATCCAGCGATGCTAATGAACTGCGTGTCATGCATGACACGCGAGAATGGGAGGTCAGTGAACTGCATCCATCCATGACGTCGGACACAAAGAGCGTTGAAATGAGAATACTACAAAAACAAACTGACTACACCAAAAGACTGTCTCTTTTAATCGAATGATGTATCACGGATTCTCTGATTTTGATTGTGTTAAATACTGCTTCTGTTGCGGGTGTAATGACCCCTTCATCAATTCACAAGTGCAGTGATACACCTCTGACTAAAATATATTACTACACTAATAGTCGAAGTTGATGTTGATATTGATATTCATACGAGGAATTGTGATAAATTTACTCATTCATTAT
This sequence comes from Teleogryllus occipitalis, assembly GCA_011170035.1. Taxonomy (NCBI): domain Eukaryota; kingdom Metazoa; phylum Arthropoda; class Insecta; order Orthoptera; family Gryllidae; genus Teleogryllus; species Teleogryllus occipitalis. Next base: position 582,902 of record BLKR01000288.1, read on the forward strand.
TTAGTACTTTTCCAGTAATAAATTTTCATACTTTTGTTTGCTCTGTCAAAGTTATCTTTATACTTCATTTAGTTGTGTATCTGAGAATCATTCAGTGAATGCTGTGCATTTAGTCTTGACGTTAGCTCTATAAAACAGCCTGCTTTCTTGCAGTGGCAGTCGGAAAGATCAATGAACGAAAACGATTATTACTCTTTACTATCGTGCATCAAACGTTTTTGAAAAAGAGCGTCCACGTGGCATGTAATATTAAGTCCCTATGTGTTGCTTTTCCGTATTTGGGCGAAATTGAATATTGTTCTTTGGGTAGTATTAATCAACATTACTTTATTATCTAGTATTTTAACGTAAGATATATGAAACACCCATTAAGCAATGAGGAATCAAAAAGATTGACACTACCCCAACAATTGAAATGAGGCTTTGGGCATGAAACGTTTCTTTCGTTGACAATTTTTGTAAAGGGCATTGCTGCAAGCGCTATAAATTAACTATTCATGTATGTAGTGCTTATGCTATATGTTCTTTCCTCAGACTTTCTTCTGACAACCGTTGAACTTAGGTCATTTCAACACGCTCAAAATTAGGACGACCTCCTTGGTAACATTGTTACAACACAGTAATGCGCCCCGCGACCACCCTAACGCGCCAAAGTTAGCCCCAATCTGTCGCGCAATATAACTTGGACCACATGGTCGGGAGAAATTGCACACGAGAACCAACTGCCGAAGACTAATCGTCATTGGAGTCGCTCGTGTGACCCTATTGCTAAACTTCGGTGTATAGATCATCCATTACAGCAGGCTTGCCACCTGTCGTGACCATTGAAATCGATAGTAAATTTTTGAAGTATTCGCAGTCTTGCCTTGGATGGTTTTCACTGTGGAATACGTTTGAAACTCAGAGAATAGTGACGAGATTAATTAACCAGCATACTTTGGTATGCATGTTACGTGCAAGATTCTCAAGTCAACAAAATGCAAATTTTAAATTAGAGGCGCTAATATCAATAAGTATTTAACTGAACTCACGTTTAAACAAATATTCTCAACTAACTCCTCAGTGAGAGCGTTCACAATATTCTTCGTTCTTTAAATTCTGAAATTCCTTGGGTTTATTTGGTTTTTAGCATTAGCTATTTCGGCTTTTTATTTCTTGACTTCGTTGCTTCATTCTATTGTAAGGTTTGGCGCTGATTCTTCAGAATTGAGAAATTACGACTTAATGTTAATTTGCTTGCTTAAGTCACATTTATGTCGGCTTTCCCGAATATTTCTGTCTTTCATTATCCTATAAAATACTTAACTCATCACTTCGACTTTGCATTTCCGGTTCTTCTTATATCCAAATGGAATATAATTTAAGTAAGCCCCACTCCTATTTTCATCGTCCCTGGCATCATTTACACAACTCCCGATGTTCTCGACTTTCCTCAACATTTGAATTTGTATCCGTTGTCTCTTCTGTTTCCACTTAAACTGTCTACGAAATATCGCTGTATAAAAAATATCTTAAGGTAATCTGTTATACTTTTATTGCGAATAAACTATAAGTTAACAATGGCACCTACAATTTTCAATTTGTTCTGTATATTTTTCTTCTCGAAATATTCAAGGATGTAATCCTGGACAGTGGGGCTAGACTTCTTCCTTTCCCGTGAATCACCGATCTTACACCTTTGCGATCGTCTTTATTCTTCTCGCTCTGCCTGAAATGGTCACTTCTTTTCGTTGTTTTAAGTTTCTCGTATCCGCCACTTTTTCCGAACTTCAGTTCCGTTTCATTACCAGCTATGAATGCAATGACCCCTAATGTATTCTGCCGTTTGCTCTGCTATTACCGAAACGGCACATTCTTCCGCGGTTTCGAATCCTTCGCCCTCGCCTCAAATATTTCCCATCATTCGCGTAAGCGGTAAAGCGCCCCATGCTTTTCCGCTCTTTTTCTACTCGGCGGGCGATGGCGAGCGGGCGACGGGACGCGGGGCGCCGTTCTGCGTCCCTAGGCGATCAATAGCCCCCGCCGCGTGTCGGGACGGGACGGGACGGGACGGCTTCCGCTATGCTGTGCTGAGCTGTGCTGTGCGGTGCTGTGCGTTGCAGCCGCGCGCGGGCTGCTAGTCCGCCAGCCAACAGACGCACAGCGAGCGCCGTGCGGTGCCGCGTGCAGACAGATGAAGTTTCGGCAACAGATGAAGTTTATGCAGCAATGGAGCACATGTGGATGCGCTAAGAAGGGGGCGGTGATCCACATAGTCGTTCCTCTTAAGAGAGATCGATCAAGGTAGCCGTTTTTCGAAAAAAGAAATAATAATTATAATAATAATAATAATAATAATAATAATAATTATTATTATTATTATTATTATTATTATTATTATTATTATTATAAACTATGATAAATATGTTAGTACGACTGTCTGGCTTCGCTCTCATATTTCTTACTCAATGGCGACGCTCCAGCCTTGCGACTTGGCGAAAAACATAAAAAGAGGCAGGAGACGTCGGGCTTTACATTCCCTCGCATCGAAAAAAAGGCGCACCTAATCGAACAATTGGGCCGCATAATACAGACGTATTTCAGACGGCCGTTGTAGAGCGATACAAGTATATACTCCGCTTGAAAACACGCAATTTTTTGATGTGCGTGCTTGGTCTGGGAGCGTATCAATACTACAACAGTGTGTTTTTCTACCGATCCGTTGATATGCATAAACTAATGTATGTAAGCTGTTTGTAAAAAAGTCAGTTTAATAAGCTGAAAATAAAATAAACAAGGGACGTTTATAGGAAGATTATAAATTTAAAGGAAGATTATAAGGTTGTATTCTAGCCGCTCGCGTGTTCTTCTCGTTGAGCTTGCCTGCCGTCGAATTCAGGTCAACGGAACGCCGCTGTTTAGACTTGTGTAGACAAAGGTAGCTTAGTCCGGAAGACAAATCCTGTGTTTTATGTGGAGAAAAAACTTTCGTGAATCTTTTGTAAAGTTACGTCCAGTGTGTAAATTTCCGAAAATGTCATCATTGGTCAACGTTATCTCTGCTATTCCAGGCTCTGCTATAGCGAAGAAACTTCTTTCGGTTTGGAGAAAAAGAATCCTTCTAGCAGGATCGGAGTAAACTTTGTACGTTAGATTTAAATTGTCATTATCATCATAGGACTATTTTGGATGCGTGTTGTTGGAAAAGTTACAAAAATTAAACCCAATGCCCTACAAATATTAATTAATAATTTTATCTTGAAAGTTACTGCTTTGACGTGTATTCATATTTGTATGTAGTCCAATTCAACTCTGAAGCGTGCTGATAATACTAACCAATTGATTCATTAAAGGGTATAGCCGAATAAGGGGGTGAAAAGTGCCCCCAAACCAAATCGATAATCGCGATGCTCATATGAAAGAGAATAAAAAATGCCGTAGATTCACAAAAAAATCAGCCTCCTGGGGCAATCTGTTGCAGAGATACGAGAAACGTGTTTTTCATGTTTTATTTTTTTCTCAACTTCTATTGCATTTATCAGGTTAAAAAAAATTGGAGAGACGTGGAAAAGTAGTTGGATTTGAAGATATTTTTTGCAACCAATTCTCACTCCAAAATAGAATTCTGACTTACAATAGAAAAAAATTAATAAATTTTTGACTTTGGATTTTCGACGTGATAACATTGGAGTACTGTCTCAGTTTCCCCCTAGAATGTTTTTTATAACATTTTATAACAAATTTTTTCAGAGTTTTAAATAATGTGGACGATAGTGAAAAATTAAAACCAATTTAATCAGTTTAAAAAATTGAAATTCACTAACTCCGGGGGACGTTAATGCAGTTCTGTGACTGGTAGCTCCATTTCTGTTTGGTTCTGTGTTAGGAGAGAAGTCTCCGGACATTAACTCAGCTATCACCACCCATGATATAAACTGGGAATAGTAAAATAGGCTCAATTGGTAGGGAAGGAAGAAAGCAATAGAGGAGGATATTCTATACGCTCTCTGGAAAGCAGATAAGAGATTAAGGCTTGCTTCGAGTATACAACGCAGAGGAATGGTGTCTGTCCCCAACGTTGAAATGTAGTATACTGTTATTATTAGCTATTTCTAGTACGTGCAAACTATTGTTGGCAATTTTTGTCGCAGTGAAGGCGGTTCTTTGCGGTAACGTGTCTTGCATTGGTTTTTCGTGAGTAAAATTTATAAAGGCCTCTACTGAAGTTGAGTGTACACATAATTCATCCTACGACTTCAGAAATTAAACGCTGTGACGGCCTCTGAAAATTGTGAACGTTTTTATTGTTTGACGTTAGTAGAACATTAGTTTTCTACCCGAAAACTAAGCAGTAGCTTCCCCAGGAAGCAAGGGAGTCAAGAAATAAAAAGCCGAAATAGCTTATGAAAAGGCCACGAGGAAATTAAATCATTTTAATGGAAGATTCGTCGAAGGTTCGAAAGTCCGGGTCATAGAACCCTTTAAATGAGCTGGAAGAGGCAAATATCTCAGTATATGGCACTTTCTAAATTAGGTTGTGTTTGAAGTTTTTGTATTGACATAATCGCATTGATTTATTTTACGATTTTTATTGATATATTATTGGATTTTGTATTTAGAATTTTAGGGATCTCTAAGGATTACCCTTGGTAAAGTATTGTTATTAATAGGGCCCGGAAGTTTGGCTAAATTCCTTTTTGTATTTGTTACGATTTTATGACTTTTAACAATATCAATCACTTAATTATTCTTCTCGAGTTGTTTTAGCAGATTCTAATTTAGCCTATTTTAGCTTCTGATACTTATTTTTGGCATTTTATCTTTTTTGTGTCTTTTTCTTCCTTATTTGTAGCCTTTTCCGCGTTTTTCGTTATTATTTTACCTTTCCCCCCTCCTTATCCCAATCTCTATTAAGTTGCTAAGAAACTACCAGCTATCCTAGACAATATGAAGTTGTGTATTGTCTTTCTGTGGAGGCGGAGGCTCCAGTATCAGGTTGTGTTAAAAATCTAAAAGGGAAAGGAAGAAGAGACCCGTGAAGATTTTTGATATTTTCATTGATGCTTATAGACTTGTTCGCTCACGAAAAATCCCATCCTGTGTTTGTATATGGCCTCAGATTCCTTTTGAGGACAGAGCTGTCTGTACATGATTGTACCCTTCTCAGTTCCTTCTTGTTCTCTCTTCCCTTCTGGCGATGACACAAGTGCGAAGAACGAAATCTAAATTCCGTTTTCACTGCTACCATATCAAGATTCAAAAGGGAGTCCACCATAACATTTCACAGAGTCAGGGCCGCGAGTAAAATAAATTCGTAGTCGTCAACCGAATGGTCAAGTGCAATCAAGATTACTAAGGAAAGGTATTTCCCCTCCACGTAGGTGCTAATGTAAATTTTAGAATAGAATAAAAATGTGGAGCATTTAATTATAATTTTTTACACTAATTACTTTTAAAAAGTATTTTTTAAATGTATCCTGTATTTTGCCCCCTATTTTAGCCACAATAAATGCTTTTTTGCATACCTATTTTTGTACAAATAAATGCCTTTTTGCCTACCTGTTTTAGGTAAAATAAATGCCTGAACTTCCAGGCTCTAGTTATTAATTTTATACATTAAATGAATACTGTAATATCCGTGTGTACTACAATTATAAGGAGAACATTATGTGTTAATTCAACCCCTACAAGGCTCGAATAAAAATTAATACGCTTGAAAGGTGAGCAATTAAATGTAAATGTGAGTACGATAAAACGAAACGTAAAATTTTCCCTTCAGCTTAAAATTTTATTTCATCGGGGTTGTGTAGTTAGACTAAAGCCTTGCTTACAAGTTAGTCTGATGACTCCCTATAGAGTGACTGCCATATAGAGTGAAATCACCTTACAGTTACAGTGACAGTTTGTAATCCAAAGGGTTGATATTTGGTCTCGCATCCATTCCATCCCCCACTTCACGGCTGCGACTGTGCAGCGAAAATAGTCGAGTAACATTTATCCCAGGACAGCCATGAGCCTTAAGACCTCTAAATACAGAACAGCAATTCATTGCCGAGCCTTTTACGAAGGGAACCTAAGTCATTCTGCCTTGTAGAGAAAAATATCGAGAAATTATTAATTATATTAATGTATATATGCAATTAATATTAATGTCTCAATGACGGAGAACCATCATAGAGACATTAAGATTTGTGAATGTTGTAAGGAGCGCATAGGAAAAAAACTGACGTATGCTATTGATAGATGTAAAATGAAAATATTGGGAAGCAATGAAACGTGAGTTAATTACGATTATTTGAGGGTGTTTCTCATTGAAGAGTTGCAAATGTTCTCAACATGGAAAATTGCAAATATGGTTTCAGGGAATACATTGAAAACTTTCCAAACGATGTTGAAACAACGATTCTGTATAACGGATAAACCTAAGAGAACGTTGTGATCTTATCTTTTTCATGCTCTATCCACTTTCATGGCTAGAATAATTGTATGATAGTGTTATTCATAAGGATATTTGATGCAATGTGTTCTGCGAATCTCCTGCTAAAATTATTTTTGTGTCGAATATTTCAGTCTGAAAATAAAACGCCGATTGTCGGTCAGGTAATGCATTTATTTACGAATAAAGCAAGCCCAATCAATAACATCTACAAAAACATGTAATGTTTATATAAAAACTGTAATAATGCGAAAACTTCGCCCTCTATACAGATTAAAATTTTAATTACACTGTTGCAGCCGCATGAGCTGACGAATGTTGTAACCAAACCTCCAGCAATATTGCTATTCTACATGGCATCCCAGGTCGGTGGGATCGGCGTCCCTCCCGTTCCGTGCATCTGCCACTCGAATTTCGCCGCTGAAGATTCATTAGGGGGCGGTCCATTTCCGGGCACCTAACCCCACCCCTTCGCCGCCCCTCGGCGCGCGAGCCTTGGCCGCCTTCCAGAGGTCACGTCGCGTCGGGCAGAAGGAGGGGGAGGGACGGGGTGGCCCCGTCTCGGCCTGCCTGCCGTCTGGGGACGCTCTCCCTCCGACTCTGCTCCCCTCTCAGCGTACCCATGGCGCTCGGCGCATGGTCGATAGAGCACCAGTGCACCATCTTAAGTGAACTGCAGATAATAAAAGATTAATGCGTAACAGAAATGCTGGAATCGAAAATGAAATGTAGCAAGCGGCGAAAGCCACCTACGTATGGCTCAATCTGCTATAAAATTGTCTTTTTTCCCTTTTTTTTTAAATTTATTTATTTTTTTATTTTTATTTTTTTAGGTCGCATCAACATCTAAGGTCATTAGCGACCACTATTGCTGTTAACGGTATGGTAACTATGTGGATGAAACGATATGGTGATTGATGATAAGGGGTGAAAGGACGAACACAAATACAACCATGCCCGAGGCGGGACTCGAACCCGCGACCCTTCGGTCCGAGATCACTACGACACTACTGCCTTAGCGATCTCGGTCACCGGGCCGGCCTTTTTTTCCCTTCTTCTATCTTACATCACTCAAACTTTTGAATTTACACGAGTGGATATTTAATAGACGCAAGTTGTTACGAAACTGTAATCGATTTTCCTCGTATATCTGTTAAGGAATCAACGGGTGTATCAAACTTCGATGAGGATTCTTTCTCCTCGAGAGAGAGAGAGAGAGGGACAAGAAACATTTTCTTCTAAAATAGTTTGAAAGCAAATTTAGAAGTCCGTATTCTGCTCTATTATTAGGTAGAACGATTCCAGGAACCGTCTGGGAGGACCAGAGTTGCTGCAAGCTCCTCTCTGTGAAGCGTCAGGCTGTTAGCACGGACGCGAAAGCTCTTGCTCGGCGGAGAAGCGCGGGTTCCGCGATTCGAGGCAGCTCTTCTCTCCGTTTGAAGTTGAATGGCCACCCGCGACAATCGCCGCCGGCGCTGCAGGAGAGGCCGAGTGAGGGAGCTTGCGTCAGCGGGCCCCAAGCGCGCGGAGTGAAGAGCCAGGGCCGGGGGAGCTGCAGCCGGGAGGAGGTGGTGGAAGTGAAAATGGAGGAGAAGGTTAAGGGACGGCGAGTGACCTGAAATATAAAGATAACAACCTGCCGTGAAATGCCGTTTTATAGCGTTTTCCATTCGTTGCACTAAAACCCACCCTAGTGCAGGGCAAAAACGTCATCGCTCCGCAACAGTGCTGCCCCACACGCGTGAAGGGCAGTTTTGAATGAAACGGATTCCGGAACTGAGTCAGTGCGTGTGCGCTACCCAATGAGATTATAGACAGCTGTTCTTGGTCTGTCACACTGATGGAACTCCAAAAATAATAATTTTGAATTTTGATCATCTATATATTTAAAAAAATAAGATATTTTGCCATGGCTTCGTTTAGAGCTTCTACTGAACCGATTGTAGTATTTTTTCCTTTAAATGAAAGAATGTGATCCCAGATATTGTTTGTGTTGATTCACCAACATTTACGGTGTAAATTAATTAATTAAATATTTCTTTAATAGTACGCTTATCGATAGTCAATTGTTTTCTTCCAAAGGATGGCGCTGCTTAATGTTTTGTTTTGATTGTTGAGATTTGTTTACAATTCGTCAAGGTTTTGTTTTAGTGTGATAATTGCATTGTGGCGTTGACAGTTTGCATGTATTTGCTTTTGTGGTGTATTTTGTAGAGAACATTCGGACAGTGTGTTTTGCTCGGTTGTACTGAAGTAGTGAAGCTGTTCACAGGTTATGTCGAATCGTTGCCCACGCGCCCCAAAAGACGCAAACGTACATTAAGTGGACACAGGGAAAGAGAAAGTCAGCTAAGTGTCGTGATAGTGAGGTCATTTCGTTTTCTGCTGGGTCGTCTATGAAATGTCAGTTTTGTTCTGCTTTGTACTTCGCATGTGAGAGAAATTCTGCAAACGAGTTTACTCTGTTGCTTAAATGGAAAAATAAGTTTACCTTCGAGTAATATGCCAGAAGAAATCAAAATTGTTTATAGGACATGATGACACATCAAAAAACTTTAGAAATAATATCCGTCAGTATAATAGTGCTCTTTCTTTTGTGTCATTTGGCGCCGATATTGCATTGCCACCTGGTCATGGGCCATACGTGTTCAAAATTTTGGGAACTGGCATCACATGTGATGAAGAATATTACATGTGATGAAGATATTCTGCAGAATATCTTCGTTATACCCTGAAGATCCAAACAATGCAACGTATTGTGAACATTAGTCTGGGCACAGTATTTTACATTTATCTCAGATCTCACCGTCAAATTTTGACGGGTTTTCACTAGTTGTTATAATTTTTATGAAGTCTTTTGGTACTTCTTAATTCATAAATGATTAACGTGTGATTTCTTTATTTAAAAACTACGAAAACTTCAAATGCGTATGTGTCAAAATTTCATTTTTCGTGATTTGCCTGTGATCAATATAGTATACAAGATTTTGAACCGAAAGGCTTCTGCAGAATTCTTTCTTATTGAAAACCATAAAAATAATAACATAAGCATGTCCGCTGGTATATGTATAGACGTGCGAGAAACATTTCTTGGCACATATATTTGAATGATTTTATTAGGGTCACTATTTTTATTTTCACTTTATTAGCGTTTCGAAATTGAGACATACCTACACTTTGGTTTCTAAATAGCACTGGATTTGATAACATGAAGTTATTCAAGGTTACATTTTAGGAAAACCCAAACTGATATTCCGAACTTTGCGAGTCACAAAAATTATTTTAAGACATGTCTTGCAAAACATAATATACTTCATCATTCGAAATATCCCGGCGTGACAGTAGATCCTCAATTGCCTTCACAATTTCACCACGAATTTAAATCAGCATAGATAACTTCCGTACCTAACCTCACAATGGCCCGGTGCTGTGGACTGCACTGACGCGATCGTCAGTGCAGTTTAGGGCGCCCCGAGTGCGCCCTGGTTCCGTGCGATTGTGCGAATGGAACATACGCTTCTTTGCGCTGGTGCGCCCTAGCGGGCGAATGAAACACGAAAGCTGCCCTGAGAGCGCACTGGGTGCGCACCAGTGCAGCGAATGGAAAACGCTATTATAAAATACTTTGCAGGTTTGGTGGCCATAGTCGCATTCGATTGGAATGACATGAGAGTCTTACTGCTGTATATAGATTGTCCGGTTGAAACTGCTGTGTTACTAGTGATGAGATACTGTCGCATTGTCATTCTAAGATTTAATGTACATTAGAATCTCTGAGAGATTTCTATATACTATAAAGTCAGAAGTGAAAATGTAGGATTTCAACAAAATTTCATTATTTTCGTAAATCATCTTCTTAGTCATTAATTTAATTTTCTATGTTTACTTTAATAGCGGAATAAATACCATTATTTCTTTTGATTTAACTTGTATGCTCTTTGCTTAAAAACTACCAGCCACGCTGTTACATTTGAATTCTCCATCAGGTATCAACGCAAATGGCACAGTAAATTTTAAGATCAGTCATTGTTTGATTCTGAAGATGGTACTGGCTATTTTATCGTAATAAGTGTAGTAAATTAGAAAACGCTTTTATCGTACGATATCTGCAATTACAATAATTTTGTCTGCAAAGAAATAGTAAAGTAACTACATTGGTGTATTTTTTCCTTTACTTATGTACGAATTACGCCATTCATTTCATCGTGAATGGTTGGTATTAAAGGTAGGAAATATTTGATGTTGTAATTCCAACTATTTTATATAGGGATTGTGGATTCTTCAAATTCAGATTTCTCTTTTGAAAACATGAATTTTTAAACGTTCATCAGTCATTCTTGTGACTATCAAAACTGGGTGAGGATTGAATAATATTATTGGTAAACTTCATTGACGCTTACGTATTCTATGTGGTGTTAGTTTATATTTATTTTTTTGTAAAATTCTTTCTGTGCAAAATGAAGTTGAGAGCTCTCGGGAAGGAAACAGGGAATACGAAGAAGTAAGAAACTCCTTCGTACCCGTTTTCGTATTTGATTTTAGACTTGTCAGGTTTCCTAAGTTTCTACGTTGTGCCATTCTCCTTGTGCTCGGCAGTTGGGCCTGACACGACGCCGTGTTGCCGCACTGAATGGTCTTTCGCGAGTCATCTCAAGAGAATACTAGATATTTTTAGACCAATAATTATTCTGTTTGGATACTTTTAATGAGATGCAATTTCGTCGTTGTGTATCATAAATGCGTGACAGAAGTGCCGAGTCGGTACAACGCTGTACCCCCTTCATTTATTCAATCGGAATTCGTGGCAAGGGTAGATTATGCCTCCGGAAAAGCTGTTGCTATTGCATGTCGCTAGAGAACCGCTGTCGACGTCATCACGTGCCCTTCAAATGTCCAGAACACAGAAGTTTGGCGTAGCGTGTATACGCTTATGAATATCCCGCCCTTGTTAACACGACTCCCTCACCTCTCGGATGTCAAGAATCATGAAGTACCTTGCCGCTGGATTCTTATTTTGAATTCCGGAAACTCATGAGATGGCGATAGGATCTTAGAACCCTACTAATGATTAAAAAAAATATGAAAGTCTGCGAGGTCCTCGTTGACGAGTGAAGGGATAAAATCACCCCCCCCCTTTATTCAGGCCTGTGTTGGGCGCTGTGTGCGTTTTATATGAACGGAGAGACCTTCAGAAATTCTCTACGGATTTCCGATGTATTCAATACGAACATAATGAGACAATATACCGTGCACAGGCTATCGGCTGTTTGTGAATTTTGTGGACATTTACCTGAATCTGATTAATATTAGTTTCATTCTGACTCTTTTCATCGAGCTGTTTGGATTATATCGAAAGTAATCAGTCTTTGAAGAGTGTCAGGCCTAGTGCTTCCTGCCCACTTCCAAACGCCACAACCCCAAACTAATGCTGGTAGTAAAGGGTAATTAACCCGTTTTCACCTTTGTCCGCAGAAGAGAGAGTCGCTATCGTCATCCCTTGCAAGCTCGCAGGCATACCAACGTGCGGGTGAACATTAATAGAGTTCTGAAGTGAAACCCATCCGAAAATTCCTCGATTTCTTACAATATTATATTTTGGAATATTTCCTCAGTGTGCGATGTTGGCGTAATAAATGATAGGAAATATTAGATCGGAGAGATTCTGTTTGCGATTATTATTCTATACCAAATGGGATTCGCCCCGTCCCACTATGACCTGCCTCAGTATGCGCTGAGTTGCGCTGGCGCGGCGGAGGCGGCGGCGGAGGCTGCTTCCCACGGCTGGGCGCCGACGCGACGCGACGCGACGCGACGCGACGCGAAGCGACGGTGCTGACTACGCCGCTCCCGCTCCCGCTTCCGCCGCCGCGGCCGCTCCCCTTTCACCATGGGAGAATCCACGCGCCTTGGACGGGGTCACACTACGTGCGCTTATCACGGCCCCTTCCTATTTCGTTGACACTCAGGGACAGTCAGAATCAATTCCAATGAAAGGATCCGACTAGATTTCCATGTAACTCAGTTTACAGTTTGTCTGCATATTTTTTTAAATTTATTTCAGTGTTTCGGAGGCTATTGTTTTTCCCCATCTTCATGTACTTAGGCACGGAGTATAGTGGTCTATATAACTATTAGGTTGAGAACCCTTCCTGTGCGTGAAATGCAGTCTGGAACTGGTCTGCGTTAATCCCATATTTTCGCAGGTACGGTAACGGACTAATTGGTATAATCATATGGAAAGTCCAGAATTGCGATAAAAAATAGTTGTTCTTGCATAATACTTTCGCGGTGAATTCATTCTCTATTGATGCATTAGTCTCTCTACTAGACATTTATTAAATTAAATCGAATATTTAATTTAACTAGATTAACATTAAACTAGATATTTTCATTATCAACTTAAATCAAGCATGTTTATTCTTAAAGGATGGTGATCTTTCGATTAGACAATTTTTATAAAGACGATGTTCTACTGTCAATATAGACAAACTTCAGGCCCCGCAATTTTGAAAGTATATTACAACTGGGTGAAGTACCTGGCGTTGCTCGGGCCTTTATTACAGTAAATTATTAGTCGGAATGAGGAATTCCATTCATTCAAGCCCTGCGGCGGGGCCTACTTCCATCTATTCCCTTGTATCCCTTCCCCGCTCTGCTAGCCGTCTTGTCTTGCCCCGTGTTTGGAAATTTCCCGTCTACCTCATTCACTTTCCCACGAAAAAAAAAATTTTTTTTCATATGGAAAACCAGCCCTCTAACATTCCTCACTTTATTACTACAAACAATTGTAAACTGCAAAATAAAATGCTTACTCTCGCCTGTATTCTTTTGTGAATTTTATATATTATACCAACACTTTCAATAAATTGCCACATTGTAAAACTAATTTTTATTTTTTCTTCTATCGTATTCAAAAAGAAATGTTTAAAATGTATCTCCTGCCAACTCCTGACCTGAAGGAACTTACAGTTTTAAACGGAGTAATTGATATAGACGCTAGTAGATAGATTCAGAGTAATAGATGTACATGTCATAACGTAATTGATGAATTGTAATCATAAAAGTAAATGAAAATACTTGTATCTATGCTGAAACGTAATTGCCAGGTTTTATAATTATTTTGAAGACGATAAAAATATATGTTTTAAGTTCTATGTGCTAGTAACATGTATAAATTTATTATTTTATTTGTTTAGGTACATTAATTCATCATACCATTTGCAACTTAAGAACAATAATGATCCACCCATTACATTATGTGTACGTAATAAATTCGCAATATTCTGAGCCACTTAACCAAATATTAGCTTCATTCTTTGATCTGAAGTGCTAGATATTATGGATCTTGAAATGTGAATAATAGAAACCAAGATTTTTTTATTTGTTTAGACATAAATAATTTTAGATAACTTAATTTTTGTATTTTTATAGAAAATATGAATTCATTCATTGGAAGCAATTGATACGCAAACCAACAGCACAGATTAGTCGTAATATGTAAATGATCATTGCTTAATTACATACTACTGCACTAATCTCCTGCACATATTAGAGGAAAAAGTTCAACTGGGTAGACTCAAATCTTACAACCATTTTCCATTTTAACAATTTGAACATGAGTACGATGTAAATAGTCAAATTGAGAGTCCTAATGAAAAGCTGCCCTACTACTTAGAGAATTATTAACATTTGCTTCCCTTCTTGCAGTATTATTTTCAATAGTGCCAGTGAGTGCTTTAGCAAGTCGTTCTTAGATCTGAGTAGCCGATTCACAATTTTTATAGACTGCCCATCTCTTCGCACTTGTAGACAGTTTTGACAACTATGACAGTCGTTTCGGCATTGTTTCAAACAATTCAGTGTTCACAAATTTCTGTAAAAGAGGTTGTTTAGAAAGTATACGATAGCTATATATATTGTACATTGTACATTACTGTATATTCTATACTGTGTATTATTGTGCTTTTTACTTTCTCAACCTACTTCAATTTTTAAACGCCTTCAAACTCACAATGATTTCTTTTCACTTTGTATTTAACACTAACGACAACACATGTACATTGACATTCTTTGCCACTTTAGTTACGGCTTTCTTTCAAATGTTCCATAAACGTTCAGAACTGACAAATCACCAACGTTCACACAGGGACATTACATTGCCTTATTCAAACCTAAATGAATTTTGTAATAATTCTGGACATTGATGAAATCAATGGTAGATCTCAGACGTCATCCTCTGGTGATGCGCAACTAAACTATTGACATTGATGCACTCTTGAATCTGTGATGTAAAGCTAGGCGAAAAATGTTCAGAAAAGTAATTATTTTGTAAATATATTACGCTTTATGGTTGCAAATCATAGCCTGTAGTACTCTAGATCTTTAAAGGGAGCTAGCGTAAACGTTTCATTGGTATTGGTTCGTAGATTCAGAGATTACCACACTGTAAGACAACGCACTTCTGTCTTTATATATTAGTATAGGTATGGAGTTAGTGGAACTATTTACGAGATTTTCGTACTACGTTTTATTTTCGTCTTCAATTGACCATATAACTCCCAATATCTGCCTCGCATTGTGTGAAGGTGGATCTTGAAACTGGACAATAGAGCAAATTTCACAAATACGAACGGCGTGGATGGTTCGGACGTAACCCGTGCTGGACATGCTATAACTCTCCGCAAATTACCGAACTCGATTGCAAACCGCGCTCCATTCCCAGTTGATAGTCTCGTTGCATGAAGCACTTGCAGCTCATCCGCCTCTATTTGTATTGCCTTGTGGCACATCTGCTCTTCTCTGCAGTGGCAGCCACCGTCATTCGATCTCGATGTACTATGAACGTGTGTGGACGTAATATTTGCATGCCCGTAAACATCAATGGGGATATTCGATTTCGGATACGTTTCTGTCTTCGGTCGCTATCGGCTTAGCCATGGTTGAATTATTGCTGATTAGAAAAGTCGTTAAAAAGATTGATATTAATTTGTTTGAACTGTATTTCAGATAAACATAAATAATTTTGAGCTGAAATGTTGTGGGCCTCTTTTGGAAATATTTACAATTATTTATTCAAATATATCTCTAAAAGAAAACAATTCACAAAAGTAATAGTCTGTGCAATTAATCTTATATGAAGATCGATGCCTTAAGGCCTTAACCATATGAACCACTTTTAATAAAATATAGTGCAGTTCCTCCGCTCATTACTGTTGAAACTGTTTTGGAAAAGGAAGAACATTTTAAGAGTGTGTTCTCATGTCAATAGAATAATACTCAATACCATTATACCATTACCGCGATTTACATTACATTACATTCACATTTATAGAAATACCAACAAACGAAGCAAGTGTTTGTGTCTTATCTGAAACATGGAGAAACTAGTGGTTTTAAAACAGCACCAACTTACTTTACTTTCTCGCAAAATTACGCGAAATGTAGGCCTACTCAAATTTTCGAAAAATTATACATGACCTTATTTCAAAAACTATCTTTAAGGAACAGATTTCATGAAGGGAAAAATTTTCTATCTTTAACATTTTAGTTGTAGGAAGACACCGACAAAGTTTGAACTTCTGCAATTTTCGAAAAATTAGGGTTTTGCACAATTTTGTATGAGACCTGCACCATTCTCTTAAATCTCCTTCGCACTATTCAACAACAAAATTTAATCAAAAACGATCAAGCCATGTTTTTGAAAATTTTGAAAATGTCCCAGTGGCTTCATGTAAATTACCTTCCAAAATTAAAATATCGGTTTGAAATTCAAGGGGCCGCGACATCAACCATATCGATTGGGGAATATCACTTTTGGAGAAAATCGGCTTGAAATGGCACGAAAATGTTTTGTGTAGTATTATTGCTGATTTGTATGGGAGGTATTTATCCCTATTAAATTAGTGATTTTAGTTTGTTTTTAGTCTGAGTTATTTTGGTAACTAAATATCTAATGGGTTTATTTGAGAGGTACCATGAGATTGACTCATTATTTAACGTTAATATGGTTGGTAGAGTGTATGGCCTTAAAGAAAAAAATTGCTGCAGTTTTGTTTGGGTTTAATTATATTTTTTGGGGGTTTTATATTATATTTGGAGGACCAACTGTCTATTTGGTTTAGATATGTTGTTTTAATGTTGATTGGAGTGTGATTGGAAGCGGAAATGAGTGTATCGTCTGAAAACTCTGCTGTTTTTACTGATGGATGTTTGGGAATGTCTCCTACATACAGATTGAACAGTGTGGGTGAAAAAGGTGATTCTTGTGGTAATCCTGCTTTGATTAACCCGGGGTTTGAATGATTGTTGAGTGTTACTGCAAAGGTACTGTTGGATAAGTAGTTTTCCATTATTGAGGTGATGTACAGTGGAGTGCTGATTTTCTTTAATTTGTAAATAAGTGCCTGGTGCCATACTCTATGGAATGCCTGTCGTATGTCAAGTAATATGAGTATTGAATGATGTTTTTTCGGAAATGCTGTGTTGAGATGTTCTGAAATTCTGAGGAGTTGGTGTTGTGTGGACATGTGTTCAGTAAATCCAATTTGCTCTCTTGGGATTGCTTTTATTGATTGCAGGTGTTTTTTTTTTTTTTTTTTTTTTTTTTTTGAGACGTTGAAGTATTTTTTCGAAGATTAGGCAGTGATGGTAGAAATGGTAGAAGGCTTATTGGGCGATAGCGGTCGGTGTTTGCTGCATTTTTATTCCGTTTCAGAACGGGATGAATGATAGTATGCTTCCAAGTGGATGGAAAATGATTTGTTCTGAAGCATGAATTGTAAATGTTTGTTATGCATGCAATTGCGGGGCCAGGTAAGTGTTTTAGAATTGAGTTATTAATATTATCGTGGCCTGGCGCTTTTTTTTATCGGTAGAGAGTTACTGATTTGTTTTATATCTTTAGGGTTTGTAAAATGAATTTTGAGGTGAGAGCCATAGTTTGGGAAGTTTATTGATTGAATTATCGTGTTGTGTTCCGGGTGCAGTTTTATTTGGTTGAGGGTGGAAATTGACGAAGTGATTGGCTATTTCCTGAACCTTGTCAGTTGGGATGAATAACTTTCCTTTTGGTGAGTTGATAGGTAGAGTAATTGATTATTTTTAGTATTTGTTTTATGAGGTTCCATATAAAGTTGTTTTGTGTCGTTAAAGATTGTATCTTGTTTTGGAATTTGATATTTTTTTATTGATTTCTTAACTATATTAGTTAATGTTAAGGTCTATTTTATTTGTAAATTTTTAGTTACGTCCCATAGTCTTCTGGTCTTGTTTTTTATATTTAATATATTTCTAATTTTTGCCGGCAGAAGTGAATGTCTAATGTTATGAGTTTGTGTATTTATGGGTTGCGTTTCTGTTATTGCTGTATGTATTATGGTGTTTAGTAGTATCATGGCGTTCTCAATTTAGAATACAGGATTATTTAGAATTTTTATTTTAGGCATTAAAGTGCTTAATATGTTTTGGAATTTGATCCAGTATTTATTTTGAGATTGGGGATGGGATCTATTGTGTAATTGTTGTGTGATGTTTACCGGAATGTGATCAGAGTATCTCATGATATGGGGTTTAGTAAAAATTGATATTTCCGTCTCTGTCCAATGTCTAGGATTTCTGTTTTTTTAGTTACGTCCCTTGGATAGTATGTTGGTTCTAGAGGAGATATATTAATAGTGGTATTGGTTAAAATTTGTGATAGTGTTTTTCCTGCTTGGTTGCTTGTACGACATCCTCAGTGTGTTTGGCATTTAGGTCACCTATTCACCTAGTATTTTTATTTTGGGTGAATAGATTAAGTATATTTAGGGGTTGAATTTTTATTGTTGGAGATTTGTATACAGCTATTACATTACATGGTTGATTGTTCATTATTATGCATATTGCTACTGTTTCAATTTCTGTGGTGTTTGGTATATTAATTTAGTGATGGTTTATATTATTCCTGGCTGCTATTAGTATCCCTCCTTTATTTTCAATCCTGTCATTTCTATAAATTTTGAATTCTGGTATGTAAAACTTATTTCTATTGTTAAGCTGTCTGTTATGCATGCAGTATCTATATTGTATGTGTGTAAGTATTATGTCAGTTCTATTTTTTATGTAATTGCATTCCAATTTGTGAATGATATATTTCTAAGGGCGTGTATTGACATTGTTATTGAAATAAGCTGTAACTGTATTCTGAATTGTATTAATTAATGATGGTATGGGGAAGTTGATGAAATTAATTACGCAGGACGTTATGGAATTAATTATTGAATATAAAAGAGGATTAATATTATTATTTTGTTGGTTTTGGCGTATGGGGTTGCTCCGTGATTTGTTATTGTTAACGAAACTTGATTGATTTACAGGGTGGTTGTGGCTAGTAAAGTTTCGGATTGGTTGGGTAAACGATAGTGATGGGAATTGTTCATATTGTTGGTTGCTAAAGGAAGAGATTGTGTTCTTTGGGATGGATTTCTTGTGCTATGGGGTGGGGTGATTTTATTTTCAAAGCTTTATACATATTTCTCACTTCTTACATCTGCGCCGTGATTGCCTTTGCAGAGATTGCAGGTAGGGGCTGCTTTACTTTGGGGACAAGTTACAGTATATTGATTACCAGAACATATTGCACAATTAATTTTGTGGTTGCAATTGTTTCTAGAGAGTCCAATGTCCAAACATCTATAACACTGTAGTGTCCGTTTTGGTCTTTTTCTTCTTTAGGTGATGACTTTGAGGTTGCAAATTTGATATATGTTCAGAATTGTTTCCAATGCTTCGTTACCGTTGAACTCGGCTGCTATTACAGGAATGGGATGGCTGTTCTTCTAGAGACGTGTGATTGTAGCAATGGATGGATGTCTTTGTTTCAAATCTTGTATGTTTTCACCATCAGTTTGGAGAGGTGGACATTTTTGCATACTACCGAAAAATTTTTGTTTTCTGGGTCTTAGAAGGAGTGGAATCTTCTATTAGGGTTTATTAAATATTTTATGATTTTTGCAAAAATCTTCAGCTGTGCCGAATTTCACTTATTTTTTTTCAGCTATGAAGTTTTTAGATACGTTAATTTTTAATTTCACTATCGAAAAAGTTGATATTTGTTACCTCAGAAATGAAAATTGGGAGTATTTTGGAGGTTATAATAAACTGTGAATATTGATCAGAATTTAGATATTTGAAACTGTTGTCTGGGGGAGGAGAATCGGTTTCCTTGGAGGCTAATTGTGAAAATCTATCGCCTATTGGGACATTGTAAGAGGATTGCAAGTCTGAGGCGTCATTTTCTTTATTTAAGTTTTGGGCTACTTAGCCTCTGGGAACTTCGGGACCGTCTGTGGGTGGTACACTGTTTAACGCTGTTGAATAACTTTTGTCATTATCACTGACACTGGCATTTGCTCTGTGTTTTTTGTTATCGCTGTTGGTAGCGTCCTCGCCTACTGATCCTTTCCTTTCCTGTTTGATGTTGGCGTCCCGATGCTGGCTATCAAAGGTTAGAAGCGTTGTACCTTGCAATAGATCTTGATAACATGACGTTTCTGATGTAGACGATTCCATGGCTGTATGTATGTACCACTTCCACTGCTTGAGGCAGGTAAATTGATGAAGTTGCTGTGCGGAACACTCTGGTGTTGTGTAGCACGTCAAGAACATTGCTGTCTTCTTTGCCTGTTGATGAATAAGCATCGAATGTCATTGGTGATAGTTATTCGGTGTACTTGATTAACACTGAATTTCACTATTTTTTACTTAATACTGGAAGCACTAGAAATATAAAGTGGTGGTTCGGAATCGGGCGGGCCCGTACCGACGCTAGTGTCCCGACTTTTACGAGCGCTCTGCAACGTGAACGGTTCGCCTGGCATGTACGAGTGAGTTCCTCGTAGTTGTGGCAAAGTGGCGCTGGCGAGGGCCGAGCGGGGCCGGCCAAGTTGGCGCCGCGCGGAAGGGCAACTTCGCGTCGGCGGGCGGAAGCGGAAGTCGGGCAGGGGGGAGTAGCGGCTGCGTTTGGCGGCGCAGGTGCCGGCGCCCACCGCCTTGGCTACGCGATCTATCGCTCCGCCTTTCCGGGGTTTTAGAATACACCATGAGCAGTTCTTCGTCAGGCAACGTGCTTTCAACGGGGCTAGCATTTGGTTGAAATACACAATATTATAAAAGACGTCTCTTAAAATGGTGGTGAAATTAAAATGGAATGTTAACGTTAAAAAGAGAGTAGGTTACTATGTTTCTAGTACAAATGGTTGGTGTATTTTTATAGCTTCTTATATTAATGGAAGTAAATACCACCATTTATATTCAATATCACAAACGAAAACAATATTTATTTTGACAATACTCATTCATAAATTACCATTTATTTGTATGATTCTAAAAGAATGTACCAATATTGTTGTTCTGCTTCTTGGGTATATGACCACATCTCGATTAGGTTTTTCGTCTACTTTCCCTTGCCTAGTAAGCAAATGCTGAGATGGTTATTTGCTGTGCTTTCGAATAGTAAATCTGGCTTTACTATCTACGCACGTTTTCGTGAGGTCTTTTTCCTTAATTCGGGAGGAGTATGGCGGGAAGTGTTTATTTTAAGACATACTATAAAATCAAATCTGTAATTACTTTCCTTTTACAAATAGTTTTCTATGTCATGGGAGCGAAACATTCGAATTTCAAACGTTCCAAATCACTGCTCCTTGGCACATTTATTCATAGAACAAATAATGAATGACAGGGTAAGGATTCTGAAGGCCCAAAAAAAAGTGCCCGTATTTATCCCCACACCCAACAGATGTCACATATTTTTTAAATATTTTTTGTTAAAAAACATTAAATTATAATTAAAAATAACTTATGTACACTAATGAAGAGAAACAGTTTTCGGCAATGGAAGGTGCAATACTTATGATCCAAATTCTTTTCTATTACATCTACAATTTAGAAAATAATGTGATTCAATTGTTCTTTGAAAATAAGAGAACCTAGTTTTAACTTAGCCGTAGTGCATTAACTTAGCCATCAGTAGTGAAAATGAACACGCGATAAGAAATCCATTTGTCACGTGCGTCACCCATTGACGTGCAAACATTTTCGGTTTCGTAGCATATCTCCAAGGAGTCTCCCGATCAGGGAAGTCGATGTCTGCGAACTGTGCTTCTAGCGTCATTTGTCACCGCGCCAGTTTGGGAACAATTGTTATCGAGCGGCACGAGTGCAAGATGGTGCCATTTGCGGGGGCGAAAGGAAAGCGCCCGAGGCGGGGGTGCGCTTGTAGCGGCCGCGACGCGACGCGACGCGACGCCTCAATGAGTGGGAGGGGGCATGTGAGCGGGGACGCAGGCGAGGGAGCGCTTGCGCAACCGGATAGCCCCGAGTGATGAATTTATTACTCTCCCCTGCTTCGTTAGAACGACCTTTGCAATGAACACTCCTGCGTGGACCTAATGCTGCACGTCGTCAGATGACATAAGGCCTCCATATCTAGGTCGCGGCTCCATTATTGGGTAATGGAAAAAGAGTACCGTTAAACTGAATATAAAAGAAAATTACATTCGGGCGGTTCTCTTAGCCAGCCGGTGATCTTTTGGGGGAAATTTAGAAAATAATTTCGTAATGGTGAATCCAAATACATTTCAATACAGATTTTAATATTATCGTAGATGTGTATAGCATAAAGTCATTTAATGCCGAACAGTGTACTGCTACCCTAAGAAAGATGTTTCACTTTTACGAATATCGATATCGTTATGAATTACGCTTCTTGGATTGAGGTCGGGCAAATTTATTCTCCCAGTGGTTTCACCACAAAACCAGCGTGCTTGATGTACCTTTCTAAAAATCACAAGTGAATGGTCGGATATATATTTTTTATCTACATTGTGGCTTCGCTTTGTGTATGAAAATATTAGTTTCTTAGAAAGCATGAAATGTACATAAAGCCTACAATATCAAGTTTTGTCACTGCATCTCAAAGAGCGTGAGCGAGCCGGTTTTGGAGCGCATTGTTGGCCTCTCCGTGAATATCCTCTCGGCGGCCACTCGCATGTATTCGCGCGCCACGCTTTGCGCCCCGCCCCCGCTCACCCAGCGAACCTCACCCCCCGGCGTGCGCGCAGGGCGAGGGAGGGCTCGCGAGCGCCGCGCGCGGCGTCAGCGGCGGGGGCGGGAACTGCATCGGCCTCCGCCGCACCACGCGGCTCCGCGGCGTCTGCCGCCAGTAACGATCGGAGCGTCGGGCGCCGCGGCCGCCGGCGGCGTGCACGTGAGTCCTTCGCCCCGCCCCGCTCCGCCCCGCCCCGCGGCGGGATGCGCCAGGCCACAGTGCTGGCCGCCACGCCGTCGGCGCGCCGCCGCGCCACCGCGCCCTCGCACACGCCGCCGGGCACTCCGCCGCCGCGCCGCCCGCGCCGCCCGTGCTCGCCGCTGCCGCCCCGCGCCGCGCGCCTCTCCCTCGCCCGCCCGCGCCCCCGCGACCAAGACGACGGCCGCGCGCCCCACTTGTGATACTCGCTGGGGCGCGCCCCCGCGGCGGCGGCGGCGGCCCGCCCGCGGCCCCGGCCCTGCGCGGACGCTGACGGCGCCTCAGCCGCTCAGCCCACGCCACCGGCGCTCGGCCGCCGCGGCCCGCACCCGCGCCCGCGCCGCGTCGACGCCGCCATGATGCTCAAGGCATCCGCGTTCTTCCACGCGCTCCACAAGGCCCACTCGGAGGACCTGGACGCTGGCGGACGGCGCAAGGTAAATGGGGCCCCCCCTTGCCCGCCGCACGGCGCGGCGCCCGCCCGCGTGCGCCTCCCCTCCCCCTCCCCCTCCCCCTCCCCTCCCCGCACCGCACGCAGTGGGACAGGTCTCGGAGCACCGCTTCCACTTCGTCAAATTTATGCCCAACATGCTCTGGCCGCTGATAGTTTTTTTCTTCTTCTGTTTGTTGTGTTTTTTCTTTCGCCTTGCTATGGTTTCGCATCTCAATCTATTGTATAAAATGCATTTTTTTTGTGAAAACTAATTTTCTAATGTTTTGAATTGTCTTTATTTACCTATGAACTTTTCCTATTTTCATTTCTTTCCCCTGTCTAGTTTTCATTCAATTTCTGTTCGTTTCTGTCCGTTTCACGTCGCCTGTCACTTGTGGCAGACCATGTCGCTCATAAACATTCAGTTCTTTGTATGGATGACTGAAGAACCATTTTAAACACTGTATCACACCGAGTGTCGATAATTGTCATTTATGTTTATTCATAAATGTGTTTTTTCTGTTTAAACGATTCTTATTTTCTTTAAATGTGCATGCAAAGAAATGTACTAATTGTTGCCTTATTCTGATTTTCTGTTACTTTTACTACTTTTGATCAGTTTCGAAATATATTTTGGTAATTTCAAAAATTATTTTATTGCATTTCCTTAATTGCTATTTTAAATCTTTAAATTTTAAGTATTTCAGTTTTTTCTAATAACTAATATTAGTCTAGCTGTCAGAAATAGAACTCTTCTCGAATATTAATTCAATTATGGCACGGTTTCTTTCCTGTTCCTGCTCTTACATTGAATACATGAGATATTGAATAAATATAAGGTTAAACTCATAACTTAGAATGGGAAGTGTTGCGGCAGGAATATTTTAGGATTGTGTATAATGAGAAATATTTGTCGCTGTTGTGTGTTAAGGTCAGTGTATAATCATTGCACTTTTCCCGTTTAATGAAAAATTTCTTTATACGGTTTGAAACACGTATCATTTATCTGTATCACTTTGTAACGTCATGGTAATAAAATATATGAATTACATCGGAGCCTGTTCCATTGATTTCTTCTTGTCAAAGGAATATTGCTTTCGTTTGGTATAGATCTTTCCTGATCATTAATCTTCATGAATCGTCATGGATATGTTTTTCATCCGTATCCCATCTTAGAAAGTATACGCCAGATCTTTTTTCCCAATTTTCTGAGCCAAACAGTATAGAAAATTAGAAGAATTATTCTAATCATTTATTGAAAAATGCTAAAATATGACTTACGATTCATGATGACAGCTTATCGAATATTATAATTTAATCGTATAGTTAGTAATATCAAGCAATAATAAATGCTTTTGCACATTAAATACAATCCTGTCGCACGACTCTTTAAACAACGTCACTGCTCTTTACTGCCTGAACATGTCAACAATGCTAATGTTGACATGGCGGAGCTAATCAGATTTCGAATCACGTTTCATTTGGATCTTACTTTGTTTACAATTCCTTCCTAAGTCGTTATAAAAGATAATTGTGAATCCCGGAAACAACAGTATATATGGTCAGAATGTAGTTTGTATTTCAAATAGTGGCGAACAAAACAACTAAACATTGAATTCCTGTCCAAAACTCGTCTCGAGTCTGTAGCATAAGCTTATTCTCGTTTCTCTTCGTGTTCTCCCTTTGTGTGAGAAGCATCTGCGCTAGACGGAATAGGAAACTAAGGAAAACGATTACGCTGATTGTAGGAGTCTGGTTCTGCTGTGTTGCCATCGTCGTTTGCTGAGAGATGAATAGCAAATTCCGGAATCTACTCCGTGCACTCAGCATGTTTTCCGACATGTTAACAAGTGCATTCGAGACGCTGAACAACTTTTTTGATGAATTCTTTAATTCACATCTGTAAATAGAACGAGATATTTAGGATTGCCCGTTATTGCTGCTGCAAATATATGTAAGGGAGGTATCTCTAACCTAATTGAGTTTAGCACTTCAATCGAATGATGAGCGGATCGATAGCGTAGATCTCGAACGAGACGCACGCGTGGTTGTTGAAAAAAGTGACTGATTCAGGGACGACATAAGGTCGTAAATATTATAAGCTTCATCAAGAAACTGCAAATGCCACATTTACCGTTATGAGATTTCCCAACTATATTCATTTGTAAACATTTATTTTCGTCCCTATTCTTACCTTCATTCTACACTACCAGTGACAATATTTAAAGAAAGTCATAACTAGCGTGCGCAGCGTAAAAACAATGGGAGGACTACATTTCTGGGCTTCTCTCCACCGCCTTTTTCATTAACCTTTTTTAAATATGAATTATTTTCTAAGAAATAAAACATTCGTGAAGGAGAGTGTAGTATTCATTTTCATAATGCAATTAATAAACGAAATTGAATTTATGTTCAACCATTTATAGAGTTGCCAAATCGTTTGGATGGCTTCTTCCCCAGATGCGGATTATCAATTCCCCAAACTGCAGCTTAACAAACGGGAAAATCAGTAATTGATCTTATCTATGGAAATAAAATGTTTTATGATGTAGGATTCGGGTCCCCTTTCGAAGTATTCAGAGGGGGTAATGGCCCCCTTGTCCTCTTTGTGCGCACGCCTATGGTCACAAACATCCTTGTGTTACGCTTTTTTTTTTTTTTCGAAAAAGATATTAGATTATGCTATTAAATAATTGCTACTAGAGGCCGTAAATTATCACCACTCTATGAATTCAGAGAGTAAGCGGAAAAGTCCTGTGAGCGATCCAAGCGTGCGTTTATAGATGTGGCTGGCGTAAGTTTGGTGCCTTTCCGTTCCCACGACGCGTCGTCTCCACGGCGCGAGCAGAGCCCCTGCGTTGGACGCCGGCACACGCACACGCACACGCACACGCACACGCGGACGCGCGACCCTAGCAGCTGTCCTCTCCTCTCCTCTCCCCTTCTACCACCCTTCTACTTGCGCCTTCCATCTCTATACCCCTCCCTCCAAAACTGCCAGCTCCTGCAACTGAACTCTGGGATTGGTTGAAAGTTCGCATCGTGCAGTTTTTATTGCACAGCGGCACAGTAGCCTTTTCCCTCTTGTACAGAAAGATCCAGCTCAAGGGGCTTCTCAGTTAGTTGTAGCGTTTATGTTGTTTCTCGACATCTTTGCTTCTTTTGTTCGTTTTCTCTTTGTTTGCCTCTTAGATAGAATTTCTTACGGGATTTGCAGAAGGTATATTACACTTTAGTGTAATACACCTCTTTAGTGTTCTGCAAAATAAAAATTTGTTGTCTTTAGAATCATGGTTTCTTTTTGCCGAGGTGAACTGATGGTTCTGAAACCAAACTATATTTTTGTTTTGTACTAATTTTTAGGTGATACCATTTTTTATAGGACGTAGTTCATAATGAACCTTTTACAACGGCATTCGTGATATTTACGTACCGGATTTCCGTCGTAAGAAAGATTTCCTTCGTTCATTATCAGAAAGTCAAGCTCGATCATTTCTTGTGTGTATGGTATGTGCAACCGTACTCTTTAGACTGATGTGACTAAGTGTTGATGCACCTTACTCTGTAACGAAATACCTACTTTTCAACCCAAGAAGAGCGTTGTTTGAATCTTAGGCAACTGAATCTGAAGTTAACTGCCAATTAAATTTATTATATTTAAGTGTTAGTAATTGTTGAACCAGTAATAACAAAATGTATTTATCCAAGGCCAGGGCTCTGGAAACTAGTTCATCCCCCCCCCCGACATTTGCTGTATAGTTAGTAACTTTCAAATTAGACACCAATCGTTCGTCACTCGAAAGGTCCCATCTATTTTCGTCTTCCGTGGTCTCCGTCAGAGACACGAGCAAGAGCGATCTCATTCCTCTTTATCCATTACTTGTGTTGTTCCTTGGTTGAGAGAATAAGAGATATAATTAGAACGAAAACTGCGGGAGTATTTAATTTTTCTGGACATTCAGACAAGGGTCTTTTACGTATCAAGTTTTTTATAGAACCCTGAGTACTTTTGAAAATGATCAGCCTGATGAAAATCCACCGTTCCCAACCGGGTGTGTATCCTGTAACGTGCGTTTCGGTATTTCTGGAGTTGACATAACATTATTTAGTGAACATTGTGTGACGTCGTGGGAATACACAATAATCACAGACACGAGCTTCAATGATAAATATGTACAGGTTTTATTCACAATATGTACAGTAATAATTTAAGTTACTCAGCTCTGGTAGATGTTTACTTCCCTGATCGCAGGAGCGATCCTTAAAAATGAAATGACTGACTCGTGGCCCGCGTCACTCCTCAGCGAGCCTCCCGCACACAGCAGACAGCTCCGGCGACCTCGGTCACCCGTGGATATAGTCCACAACGGCGTCCCAACACATGGGTTGCCGCACGAGCCTAGCTCGGCTCCGCACCGCCCTGGGCGCAAGTTTTGTGCCTTCGCACGAGGGTTCCCACTCAGCTCAACAAACCCCACCCCCGCGCTCTGCGTTCGCTCTTATATAGCTACCACCCACGTGACCTGAAACGTCACTGGGTTTTGCACACGGCCCGCGCTAGTCGCTTTGCCAGGCATTTTTGGACATCCATTTCCATGGATTCCAAGAATTTGTCACGCGGCACGCGGCAAAAATGCGCTGTCCCGCATTTTGGGCATCCCTTTCCCTAGCTCTTAGGATTTCTCAGAATACCTCGGCGTGTCACATCCTGCCTGGCGTCTAATCCTTTGCCGCCGCACCTTTGTGATGCCCCGGCGGTTGCTAGCTGTAGCCCTACAATACGTTACAATTGGCAGATATCTAACGCACTAAGTCACCTCGTTCACGTGTTTTTTTACTACTACTGATTATAGTAAGCCAGGTAAAACTAATATTGTGTACTCTTTGAAAGCCTTTTGCGCGAGGTGTCAATATATGAACAGAATCTTTAAATATTGTCACGATGTAGTGAGTCTGCCTTGTTTGTTTTTGCCTTGCTGTTCTTTGCGTAAATTAGTTCCTGGCTATGATGCGAACACCAAGGGATTCACCTGTATCCTTGCCTTCCAGCTATTTTGGGGTCTGGCTAGGAAGCACTTCGTTGCGGTGGATTACCATGCCATAGCGTGCTCCGCCGCTGCTGCGGCGTCATGACCTAACAAGGTCACGTGTTCGATCGTTGCCTACTCGCGTGCCCGATGTCCAGTCGGGGGAGGGGTTCCCAACGCCTGCAATCTAATGCACATCTGCTGACCAGGAAAATTCACGCAGCCTTAAACCCACTTGTGAGTGGAAGACATCTAGAACTACCATTGTTATTGAGGAGTAATTTTGTCTAGGCTTGTTTTTCCGTAGCCCAAGACTGTTTCCTGCTCACTCCATTGGGGTGCATTCTTCACACATTATACATTAGGTATGCACGGATCGGCCTAGTCGAATTTGATGAATTATACTTCGCCTTTTGGTCTGCTATCATTTTTCTGTTTGGTCTGCTAACTAATTTTGCCGTGTTATGTATCACATTAGAACGACAGTTTACCTCGAAATGTTTCACTTTTAAAATATCGATATTTTAATTTTAAATCGATGTATTTGTGGATGTTTTCATCGACATCGAAAACCTTTTGGTATAGGTGTTTCCACGTAAGAAAAGACCCTAAAAATTCAAGATGGCGGAATTTCGGCACTGCCAACCTCATCGAAATAAAACGCGAAAGCGCCGACGCGACTTGTTTAAATGTACGTAGTGGCCTTCAAAAATCTAGATATGCTGAAATGATTTGTTAATGTTGTTTTACGACTTATAAATTGCAACGGGCATATGGTAAAATAATTTAATTTATAATTTATATATGAAATTTGTTCTTATTAATTATAATATTAAATATAATACTTTTAATTAAATTACTTATAAATTTAAAAATATTTGAACTCTCAGAATTAATAAAATCTTATTGAAACTGAAGAATAAATTAAATAGTAGAATGTTATTTTATAATATAATATTGGAAAAAAGGTATATATAATGGGAAAAAAAGGTATAAACGGAATTTATAGAATAAAGATGAAATGAAATGCAAGACTCAAAATAATTTTAATTTTCAAACAGTACACAATGAAGTGAAATAAAACTATTCTTTACTGAACTAGAAATATTTGTATAATAATGGTTTTATGCACGTAATATCGACACATGACCACGATCAAAGCATATCTAAGGAATGAACAAATCTACTGTATGAAAATGACAATGTTTGAAATTTCATGAAAATTGAATTGATCAGATATATGATTTGATATAATGTGAAGGTTCAGTAAAGAATAAACTGATGCACCATGGGTGGTCAATTTTAATGACAAATTGCAAGGAGCAGTCATTAAAATTTCTTGAAAACCGATGATCCACAGCAATTTATTTTCACAAAAATTATTGAATTTTTACAACAATTTTAAAGCCTAATGTCCCTGGGCTTACAAACATTACAAAACATCCCGGCATTTACCTTAAGTGATCGGGGAAAACAAAGCAGTAAGTATGCTACCATATATATAAAAAAATTGAATAAGAAAGTGAATTAATCCTCAATTGGATTGTGAAAATATTATCATTAAAAATCAACATTAAGAAATTTGGCTGACTTTACAAATTAATAAACTACTTGAAAATTTTACATATATTGTTAGCATACCCATCCTCCCGATCAGGATGACGACTGAGGGCCGATTTCTAGCATGCATACAGAAACATAAGTCAAAATAATGGAGACATTTACAATACATAAAATAATATACATAAAAAATTCCATATTTAGAAAATGAATAATCTGGTAAACACAGCAACCCTGCAACATAGAACAATCAATGCAGTATCTATTGTCCAATCATGATAAATTCAATAAACAGACATGTTATTGTTATAAGATCAAAAATTATTCCTAGGAAATTATGTTCTTGCAATGAAAAACAAAAAAAATAAAAAAGGAATTATCACATTTAAATAAAAAAATTGCTACTTAACTTATATATTACTTCAAACTCCTGCAACATATGAAAAACAAAATTGTCCAGAAGAAAAGTTGGCCCAAGAATTTTTGCTTCACATTACAGTATTCAATATAATATGTAACCAAAAAAATTTACCTACAAAACCAATAAAATTTACAAACATAAATAGAAAATCATTGAAAAATAACTTCAAATGAAATGTTAATAACCAAAAAGTAATATAGCGCATTAGTAGTAAACATTAAATTTCACTCTATATCATGCCAAATAATATCATGAAATAAATACTTACTAATTTCACTTAACAACTGATTACCATTTGAACAAAACATCTAAATAAAATGATGTATGTTCTGAACTCCATTATTGCATATCTGACACATTTATAAATGTAATGTATGTTTCACACACATGTCAAATCTTTGAAGTGCATTCATTTATATCACTTAGCATCCGTACTTAAACTGAACACAAACTCAGCGGCATTGGCAGTAATGATTAATTGTATTACAGGGATAATGTAAAGGAAATTGATTAACTGTTAATTCATTGGGGTTAATTAATGTTAATGAAATGGTGCTCTTAACTAGTGTCTTTGGTTGAATTAAGAAGGCAGGAGTTCACTCGGGATCTCACACTCATATTAAAACTATTAATGCACACTCACTTCTTTCACATTGCAACTGTTCTCAGACCAAACCGAGTGACTGAAGCACTGGCAGGAAAAATTGACTGTAATTTAAAAATATTAATTTACAACCTGCAATAATCACACACCTATAATCAAGTAATTCAAGCAATATCTTTTCTGGGGCACAGTGTAACCAAATTTTTTCTTAAACTTGACTTGGTGGTTGCTTTACGGAGGCAGGAGTTTTATAATTTGAGACACATCTGAAATATTAAGTTACATATTTTACAAAATTATTACTTTTATTCCAAACGCTTTAATGCTCACTCACTGTTTTCACTTTTGCAACCCTAGTTGATCCAAACACACAACTGAAGCACAGGCAGGAACAATTGACTGTAATGTAATAATATTAATGTAACAACTTGCAATAACCACAATTCCATAATCGAGTAAATTCAAGCTATACCTTTTCCGGAGCACAGTGTAACCAAATTTGTTCTTAAACTTGACTTGGTGATCGCTTTACGGAGGCAGGAGTTTTATAATTTGAGGCACATCTGAAATATTGAGTTACATATTTTACAAGATTATCACATTTATTCCAAACGCTTTAATGCTTACTTGCTGTTTTCACTTTTGCAATCCTACTCGATCCAAACACACAACTGAAGCATGGGCAGGAACAATTGACTGAAAATTGGGAGAATGTGTTAATGAAATGAAATTTTCTTCAATTCTCAATGGAGTATTTTCCAGTTCTTACCTGTTCTGTTGCACAGGGGGTCCCAACATGTTCTCTAACAACTGTGGGTGGTTGCATTAATATGTCAGATGTTTCTTGAGATGAAGTTGTGGAATCTCTAATATTTTTTTTCAATTTTTTCACATTAAAGATGTTCCTGGGATTGGCTCAAATGGAATTGTGTCTCCTTCCTCTCCTGTGCCTTCTTCAGCTGTGTCAGTTCCACTAGCACTGCTCAAATTTACTACTATTTCTTCATAATCTTCTTCCACTGCCTCTTTTTCATAATACTCTTCAATAATTTTTTCTGCATGTTCCACTGAATTCTTCCGCATTTCTGGTGTGACCCTGTTAATGCCATAACATAATTTTCTAGTTTCTTGTTTTACTAATTTTGAAAAAAATTATAATCATAACTGTTATCATATCTTTACCATTTTTCTATAATGGTGTATTGAAAACTTTACCTGATTTATTGCCTCATTCCACACAGCTTTAGTTCTCTCCATTCCTTGCCCAGGCCTTTCACATACAGTTTTGTGGTAGTACCCTTTTGAAATGCCCCACACATGTTCAATAGGATTGAATTTGCAATGATATGGTGGCAGCCTCAAAACTGTGTGCCCTTCTGCAGCCAGCATGTCATCAACTACATACCTTTACCAATACATTGCTGAGGCCAGTTATTTATTAGATTTATATATCATTTATTTATCACAAGTGTAGACGCATATATTTGTACATATTTAAAGTATATATTTTAATATTTAATTACAATGATGCAACAGAACAAGATAATATGATGCAAAATATTAATGAAATGTATTCTTTAACGCACTGATATGTATCTTGTGGTACCTTTTTATCCTTTCACAATGTTGGCTCGCCAGGGCAACATGTGAGATTTTATTTGCAGCTTCTGGCACTCGTACTCCTCGCTGGTTCAGCCATTCCTAAAAATAATTTTCTTTGATTACATTACTTATTTCATTAAGCACAATAGTTTCATTTCATTTCTGATACTTACAATCAGTTGATCCTTTCGCCACTTTGTTGTTGGATGCCTCTCTACCTGCCTTGAATGGTATGAAGTATTATCCATGACAATGATGCAAGGTCTTAAATTGCAAATGCAAGGAATCAGTTGTTTCTTAACCCAGGATTCAAAAGTAGAACTGTTCATTGCTCCGTGATAATCTTGCCCCCTTTTTAGGTCAGTAGCATATATCAGACCAGCACCTACAAAATGTCATGCTTTGTACACATGCCTCAGTTTGTACATAATGCCATTAAAACTGAAAACATTTGTACCTGGTACAAAATTTTCTCTTGTTCCTACATGAACCACAACTAACCTCCTTCCCTCTGGTGGTCTTTTAATTACTCTTTTACTGGTGCCTTTATTGGTAGTTGCCACAAATAAGTAGTTGAACCTAATGAAAATGATATTTTTGTCTCATAATTTTTACAAATAAGTAATATACATTTAATATATATATTTTCAGTAATATACATTATCAAAGAGCTCTTTTACCATTCATATAGATCCATGTCTCATCAAGGTACACTACAGTCTTTGGGTTTTGACTTCTCTTATTTTTCATATAGTCTGCCACAAAATATAACCTCTTTACAATTATTTAATTTGACTCACAAATACGAATATTTGGGTCTCCTTTCCTCCATGCTAAACAATTTCCTTAATAATTCAGTACAATGTTGTGCATGACCCTCTGAATGAAAAAAATATCACAATTTTCTTTCACATACTGCCAAACATCTGTAAGTGAGAGCCTTCTGCCTGTTGCAAATGAATAGGTCTTTAGAAAGTCTTCAAAAAGTGAGCAACATATTTCATCATTACTCTAAATATAAAATATCTTACCATTATCAGCTTCCTGGTAAATATATCTGCTAATAGCTTCTCTTGCAAATCCATCAGCTGAATCTCTCACGGTCGTGAACGCTACCTCTTCTTACTTTTAATAAATTTTCCTGCCTTATAATCCCTAATAACGTTTGCCAGAGTT